>WYDI02016814.1:0-27992 GCA_009867235.2 Psittacus erithacus
GTCCCTTTTCTGTGTTTGAAGCTACTTAATGCCCAAGATCTTAGCCTTTTGCCTGGTAGCTACAGCTGATTTTAGGAGACTCACTTAAGATAAAATGCAGGATTTTTCACTGAGGACTGCTTATGGCACTGTGTATTCAACACAGAAGACCTCCTGCTTAAGGAACTTGTGCTTAAGCTATTACATATGTATCATATCCAGCTGTGGTCAACCTATGCAAATCCTCTAGCGTCACAATATCTTAAGGATATGGATTTTACTTATAGGATATCTTAGGAAAATTAATGTTTTTGCATTTGAAATAGCTTGAATTTGCCAATATCTTTGCACAATTAAATGGGAAGTATCCACAGTGAGGTACTTCAGTTCTGGAGGTATGAGCAGTAAGTACTTAGAAAAATTCTCTACTCAGTGCAGCTCCTGTCAAACCAGCAGCCACATTTGTGGAAAGCGATTTGCTAGCAAATGGTATTAAGTTTGAAGTGTGAGACATGAAGTAGGCTGATCTGTACGTAGATGTGTGGCTTGGATGTTGGTAGAATCGCTGTGGAATTGACTTTGCCAGTCAGAGTTGCTTCATGACTCAAATATAGGTTGAATTAATTTATTTCTGTGCTTGAAGAAAAACTGTAATCCTTGGATGTTGTTAAAACACAATGTGGAATTGCTTCTCATATAGTTCATGAGTAGTTTAAGATATGTGTTAAATCTAGTCTGGAATATGAAAGCTTGTTTTCAATCCACTGCAGGCAGGATGTTGAGATTTAAAGTATCCAGAATGGAGTGGGTGATATAAAACACCTAGGAGAGATATTTTTCTCCCTAACCAGGAGTGGAATTCTACACCTGAAACTAGTAAGAAAAGAAATGAAGGAAGAAATGAAAAATAATTAAAAAGAGTGCTGTGATGTGATTAATAATTACCTGAAGCACTTAACTTTTGCAAAGCTAATTGAAGCAGTTTTTATGTTGTTTCAGATAACATTATTCAGAAAGTGAAATGCCGTTTTAATGGTGCAAATCGCTCTCAAATGAAGGACAACTGGGAGAAGATTGAGAAGGAGCTGAAGTTCCAGCCCCCAGTTCAGCTGAAACTGGAGGATATGGAGCTGATGAATGGGATGGCAAATGGTGGGCATGCAGGTGTTCATGTGGAGGTTGGTAAGTTACTACTACACACAGGTGACAGTAGACTTCCTTAACCTAACTTTGCAAACAGTAGAAAAACCTGTAACAGCAGCAGTTCACTTTGTACTGAGAAATATGCATATCATGTGCTTGAAACCCAAGAAAAAAGACCAACTGCCTTTCTGTCATAGTTAACATTATAGCAGGTATGCATCAGAGCATTTAAGGACTCATGGTAGTATCTTTCTTTCCAGCCATACCAGCTTTTCTGTATGGACAGTTGGTTGTAACTGGACTTTGCATTCTGCATGTTAAAGTCTCATGCTTCTAAGTAGTTCTTTGCTAAATTTTCTGTGACAAAAGAAGCTCAACTAATTCATCGCTTGTTGCAGATTCTAATAGAAGATATGTAATTACAGTCTGAGTTGCTTCAAGCTTGAGGAAGGGAAAGTTTAGAGAAATATGAGCTAAGGGGAAAACTCTTTCCCAGACTTTCCATGTTGGGTTATTCTCGCTGCTTTGCTTTCTTCTTTTACCTTATTCTTTAAAATATAATGCGTTTGACTAAAATTCTGAAAGAGAATATGTATATCTGTGTAAACACATAGGGGCTTGATGAGGGACCTTTTTGTAAGGAAGTCTGACATGACTTTGAGCAACCTGGTCTAGTGGAAGGTGTCCCTGTCCATGGCAGTGGGGTTGGAACTACATGAGCTTCCAACCCAAGCCATTCTGTGATTCTGCCTGCTTTTAGAGTGCTAACTTGTACTTATTTATTGTAAAATTGTTATCTTCCTATTTGTTTTTCGGTTGCGTACTCAAAATCCTGCCTGCTTCCTCTATAAAATGAAATCATAGAATCATTTAGATTGGAAAAGACCTTTGAGTCCAACTGTGAACCTAACACTGCCAAGTCCACCACTAAATCATGTCTCAGTTTTAATTGTATTAGCATGGTGTTTTAAATGCAACTGGAGAACCATGAGCTTGTCTCTACTCTTTCTGTGGTGTTCTTGGTTTATAAAACACTAATAAAATGAAGTGCCTGTTGCTCAGTCTTGTTGTTTCTGATGGATAAGCTGGACTCTGATGTACCTATTTTAAGTTAAAATACAAAGGGGCAGTGGCTAGGAAGAAGAAAAAAAAAAAGAACTGAAAACATTTTGTTTGCCAGTCAGATTTGTGAGTGCTCCTTAGAACTTGAAGGTTAAATATTTTAATGATGTGACTGGGTTTAAAAGTTTTTTGCATTAGTGTGAACAGTTTTGGTGCCAGTAAACATTTGCAAACTAGTCTGTATCCACAGATCAGAAATACATTTTCAGTTCCCCCATATTGTTAATTACTTTCTTTTACTTTCCATCTGGCTTTGTATTTCTGGCTGTTCTCTCTGGTCTAACACAAATACTCTTCCAGATTGTTCTACCTTCATTTTAAGGATCGTGTTTATGATCATCTGTTTCCCTCAGATGGAGTCAGCTTTCCTGGCTTATGTCTGTCTCCTCCCATCATTACCACTTTACTGCTCTAAGTTTAACTGTGTGGATAGTGTTTATTCCTATATTAATATTATTTATGTTACTGCTCTTCTATATAGGAGATTTATTGAGCATATGTTAGAAGTATTATGGTTGCAGGAGAGCAGAATTTAATTGTGTCCACATTCTATAGTGAGGGTAGATCAGTCAGTGGATTAATCAAAGCATCAGTCTCCTTACAGGGTTGTAATTGTTTCTTGTCTTATTTTAAGCTGTGTGATTGCATTCCCTGGCTCTTCATTTTAGTGTGAAAGGAGTCTGAAAAGTCAGGATAGTTTTGTCCTTGTTAGTATATATGGAAATAAGAGCTTTATTTTTCTTTATTTTTCCTTTTTTTCACTCTTCCTTCTGTTTGTTCCTTCCTTTGTTTAACTAAACCCAGCCCAGTTCTTGCTAGAACAATGTTAGCACTGTATCCTTGATCCACATCTATACAACCTCAGCTGCTGTGGCAAAAGCCTCACCTTGTTTCTTGATATTAGCACAGCTGATAAAACTCCTGAATATAGTGAAGTCTGTATACAGAAGAAATCTGAAGTAGCTTTCTGTGAAGAGGGAGAGTGTTTACATCCGAATTGGCTCTGTGAAGTAGAACAACAACTTACGCTATTTGTCTAGGCATGCTGTTAAATTATGGAGCATTATGCTCCCCTTGATGAATGTTTAGTCTTCTGTAGGCATGCTAGGAGCCCTTCACAGGGTCCTTTTTCAGGTGTGTTTTGAAGATGTCTCGTATCTGTTTTGTGTGCTTGTATTTTACTTTAAAATGTTTGAGTCTGATTTCATTTTTCTCTCCTGGTGCTGTCTTTATCTGCAGCTTTGGGTACGTGATGCATTGTCGAACTCTTGCTGTGCTGTGCCTTGAAGAGACAGGATGGAGTGTGGTACTGGCATTTGTGTCAGTCTCCCTTTAAATAGCCAGAGGCCTCTGCTCAGAAAATCTTTTCTAGTCAAAGGTTTCAATTTCTTCATTGTGTGAGGGTGTTTTCACAGAGTTGTTCTGTAAATGTTCAAATCTGCAGAAGCATTTTTCCCTGAGTGCTAGGTAATCTGCAGTCCCCAGAACATCTTCTATATGGTTCTTATATCCTGAAGTACACAGCTTTTCTCCTTTGGAGTCGTATCAGTTTGAAACCCAAATTAGCATTTAAGTGTGCTGCTTCAAATTTGTCCTGTCTTCAACTAAGAGTGCTCTTGTTCCCTTATTTAGTGTAGTAAGGAATTTTAGTATGGAATTCTGTTTATAAAAATGATTGAATTCACACAAGCAACTGTAGTAATTTCTCCCTAGCAGTACCTGTCTCGCTTGTACTGTGCAATTTCAGTTTGTGAATTAAACCTCAGAATGATATAGAAGAAATAAAGCTCCACAGCAAACAATTTAGAGATCAGGTTTCACAGAATCTGAACCCTGAGCAACTGGATGTTGTAATCTCCTCTGTATCTGTGATAGTAATTCTTTTTATCTGGACAGCACGAAAAAAACAAAAGTAACTATTAACTTTTACATAATATTCTTTGCTACAGAAGCAGTATATCGAGACTTGCATTGTTTTTCCCTGGGGAATTGGAGACTCTTGACATGCATGGTTTGCAAAATACAATGAATGACACTTGCACTTGATAATTTTTCTTTGTTTGAGAGACACTGTGTGCCTCTGAAGTAAACCTTCAAAATGAAGAAGAAACAGCAGTCTTCATAAGCAAGTTTCCATGAGAGAGAGATGCATAGCTGCAACATTACTTAATTTATCAAAAATAGTCAGAAACTTCATACTTGAGTCAGTGCATGAGCAAACAGGCTGGTACAGCTTCTGGTCAGCACGCTGTTTTTACCTTAGATTTCACTGCATGGGGGGGGGAAAAAGCAAAATTGCCTATGAATGACAGGGTTACTTGCACCATTTATATAGGTGAACATGTGTATTACAATAATATACAATGGTGCTTCATAGTGTGACATGTATCAAATTGAATTAATACAGTTCCTTTTGCAGCTGCTTTGGAGATTGAATTATGGATGTATGCATGCATGCCAGACAAGGTAATTGCATTGACACTTAATAAAAGATACTTTATATCCCTATATTAATTTGGCAACAGACTTTTTTACATCTATCTATCAAAACCTCTCCTGAAGGAGAAGACACAAAGTGTTTTCCTGTCTTAAACTATTCAGCACTGCAATATTTAAGCTGTTACTGTGCTTCATCTGTCACTGAAACAAAAGCCAGGGACCATGTGTGCTGTGTCGCATAGTTTATCTGCAGTAGTCAGGAGCTGGCTACATCTGGGTAGGAGGCTGAGGGTCCTGAGAGTCTTGAGGGCTCATTCATTCTCTCCTGCATCTGATGGATGTTGGTGCAGGAAAGAGTCTGGATTTCATATCTGAGCTGCAAATTACCTTCCTGTTTACAATGCTGATGGTGTTCTACTTGTGACGATCCAAGGGCAGGGATGAAATGTAGGTGAGTATCTAGGTGTGGTATTTGTTGTTGGGTTAGTGAGCACAGCTAGGAAAAAAATAGGTGAGATTTGTACAGCCAAAACTGAATTAGAAGTGTCAGGTTCCAAAGTTAAATACACATTTATAATAATTGCTTTGACCTTAATTAGGTATGTATCAATTAGGTGATCCTGAAGAAATGATATTTGGAGGAGTGGGTGTTGTGTAATAGTAGTGGAGAAGGTGGGAATGCAAGTAGATGTAATTCACTGTCTGTGAAACATGGAGAAAGGGAATTGTAATGCACTGTAAAATGTGGTTCAAAGAAAAAAAAATGTAGCATCCAGTTTAATTCCTAGACCCCAGTTTTCATAAAACCACAGAGTGATTTGGGTTGGAAGGGACCTTAAAGCTCATCTAGTTCCACCCTCCTCTGCTATGGACAGGGACACCTTCCACTAGACCAGGTTGCTCAAAGCTCCGTCAGCCTGGCCTTGAACACTGCCACGGATGGGGCAGCCACAGTTTCTTGGGACAACCTGTGCCAGTGCCTCACCACCCTCACAGGGTAGAATTTTTTTTTCCTAATGTCTAATCTAAATCTCCTCTCTGTCAGTTTAAAACCATTCCCCTGTGTTTTATGCCTACCTGGCCTTGCCAAAAGCCCCTTTCCAGCTTTCTTGTAATCTTTAGGCACTGGAAGCTTCTGTAATGTCTCATCAGAGCCCTCTCTTCTCCAGGCTGAAGAAGCCCAGCTCTTTCAGCCTGTCTCCATAGCAGAGGTGTTCCAGCCCTTGGAGCATCTTTGTGACCTCCTCTGGACTCACTCCAACAGCTCTATGCGTTTCTTATGTTGGGGGTCCCAGAGCTGGATGCAGGACTGTAGGGGGTGTCTCACCAGAGCAGAGTAGAGGGGGAGAATCCTCTCCATCAGCCTGCTGGTCACATTTTGGTTTGACCATGTGTTGTCAGCCTGAGAGGCCCAGAAGTTCTGTGACAGACATTTCTCTGCTGTAGTATTATTCTGCCAGCTCCTACAGCTGTTCTAGCAGCAGTGCCTCAAAGTCCTTGGCTGTACAGCTGAGTCCTGTCAACTGCTTGGTTAGGGCACCAAATGCTGTGTGGAAGCTATGCAGGTAAAACTAAATTTCTGTATACCAGCCTGAAACATCAAGCTTGGTGAGAAGAAATATTACAATTTTTTCCCACAGACACAATCAGTTACAGTTGAGGAAGAGATGAATGGCTGTCTTGCTTTTGTGGGTGTCAAAAATTTAAGCTCTTTCCCAGACCAGTGCTTAAAGCATCTAGCTCTTCTACTGACCTTTGAAGAGTGTTAGGTATGCTAATCTGCTGTAATAAATGGTGGAAAAATATTTGTGTGCACCATAGTAGAAGACATTAATGCCAAATAGCTCAAGAACAAATTCTGTTGCTTAATCAGTCTGAAAAGTACTCCAGAGCTTTGCTGATTTGTAAATGTCTGAAGAACTAAGTAGCATATTGCAACAAAAACATAATTGGTCTTCTCTGGAGCAAGCGTGAAAGGTTTTGAAAGTGTTTAAAACCTGTATGAGCTAATTTGGGTTATGAGCTTTCAATGTCTCTCTCTTTTTTTTTTTAAGTGCCCACTTACAGAATGCAGCCTGTGACTCCCCTGGGCATTCTGTCGCTTGTTCTGAACATCATGTGTGGAGCTTTGAATCTCATTCGAGGAGTTCACCTAGCAGAGTATTCATTTCAGGTAACTCTGCTTGAATTGAAACTTGTACATGAGTCAGAGGGAGTGAATTATTTGGGTAACCAGATTAAGGGTGGCTCTTCTGCCGCTTAGTAGAGTGTACGCTTTCTCGCACGGAGTGTGTTGTTTGTGCAGGGAATGCACAACTGATTGCTCACCTGCTGGACCTCGTGTTTTGTTGTTTGTTGCAACACATGGCATTTCATTCTTTTCTAGGGACATTAAAATTTGGAGAAATATTTAAGTCTTGCCAGGCTGGCTGGATTACTTTTTTTTTCCATTCTTGTATTGTGTTCTAGATGCTTTTGTTTACTCTTTCACATATGCTTACAAAAATTACACAACTTTTAAAAAGTAGGAAAAAAAAAAAAAGTGTCTTGATTGTATGGTGGCACAGCTTTATTTAGCAAGAATCATCACCTAAGCCTCAGTTCTTCGTATTGCATTCAGTGATATTGATCTTGCTCTTTAATACTGTTGCAGTTAATCAACATAAACTAGAATGAGAGGTACTTGATGAAATAAAACATTCTAAAATTATCAAGCAGTTCTTGCTAAAAGCTGTACCTGATGCAGTTGTTCTGTTACTTTTAATCTAAACAGGAGGACCATGAAGGAATTGGAAATGTGATAGCTTTTTTCCTACCTTTTCTAGCCTGTGTTTTTCAGGTATGTTAACTGTAAATAAAATGCTTTCTTATTATTTTAATATTATAGAAGACAAAATAATTTTCAGATAAGCAGAGGAACAGTTTGGGATTTAGTATTCTACCTAGGTGATTCCACTGAGGTATTCCAATGAAGTGGTACAAGTACAGTTAAAGGCACAATTTGACCTTTAGCAAACTGTAGTTGGAAGCCTTTTCAGTGCTTTCATGTTTTGAGATGCTAAATGGTCTGATTGTCGTAAATGAGTTCTTTACTGTGAGGGTGGTGGGCCACTGGCACAGGTTACCCAGAGAAGCTGCGACTGTCCCATCCCTGGCCTTGTTCAAGGCCAGGTTGGACAGGGCTTGGAGCAACCTGATCTAGTGGAAGGTGTCCCTGGCCGTGTTAGTGGGGTTGGAACTATTGGATATTTAAGGTTCCTTCCAACCCAAACCACTCTATGATTCTGTGATTATTTTTTCTGACCTCCTTATGCAAAAAAAGTTTGAATGAGGAAGTATTATCTGCTTTGGATGGGCTCTTCTTGAGAGGTTCTTTAAAAGGCTTAAAGTAGTGGTCCGCAGCCTTTACCTTGAGGGCAGTATGTTGTTTGGAAACTCTTTAATTTTTAGCCTGCCGCCGCAGGAAGCTGCTGTGGTTGGGCTACTAGTTCACAGAAGTAACATAATGCCTCCAGCATACTCATTGCTTAGTACTGTTGCCTTTGGTTAATGGTTTGGGGACCCCTGTCTCAAGACTTATTTATCTGTGGTATTTAAAACTTGCACAGTGGCTATTTATTGAATCATAATAGGTAAATTTTATTGTCTTTAATAAAAGACAATAAAAAGCTGAAAGCTGTCTTTTAGAGCTTCAAGATGGAGATATTAATTGGGATCTAAATACTTGGTGCAAGTCATTCTTCACAAAGAAAGGCTCTGACCTGCTTTTTTTTTTTTCCAGTTAGTACCTGAAAGCTGGAGAAGCTAAACAGAGTTCTCTCTTATCCTTTTGATCTATAGCAGTCATCTTCACAAAATGCTTGTGCCTAAATTCATCTTAAATGTGAAGTGCTTTCTGCATGCTAATCTCTACTTGTGTCATCAGCACAGTTGGAAACTGTGACCTAAAGTGAGAAAGCTTGATCTCTTACTGCCTGAGTTAAAAAAGTAACTCTTCTGCCACCACTTTGAGTTTTCAGTTTTCTCCTTTAAGGGTTGTTGCTTTTCACACATGCTTAGCAAATGGATTCCACCTGAGCTTGAATTTAAAAAGAAAAAGAACTTGAAGCCGTAGCCAAACCTGTTAACAGAAACTGAGTCAAGTCTAGAGAATGAAACCCTTTACTTGTCCGAAAAACAAATATGGCAGAAGCAGATTTGGGTTTGCTGTTTTCTGGCTTCTAAGCCTTCGTCTTGTAAAAATTGTAGGTAGCTTTTGAAAGCTGGTTCAGCTTTCAGACTTATTTTAGTCCAGGCTGAGACAGGCAAGTGGGGTGCCATTTGTGTTGACACACCTCTTCTGATATCTGTGTTTAGCTGGTAGGTTCTGGATTGAGGCCACCACTCTGGCTGTTCTTGGAGAACATTTCAGCACAGGAGTTGAAGGGAAATTTTGGGCTTCTTAGTGATCACTGTGCTGGCATGCACATCCAAGAGTCACAGATGTGCCAGCAATTCCCAGCTGTGTATCCTATCTATATGTACATAGTTTCATAGACTCATAGAATATCAGGTTGGAAGGGAACACAAGAGTCATCTGATCCAATATTTCTAGGCAAAGTGTGACCTAGACTAGATAGTCCAGCACCCTCTCCAACTAAATCTTAAATATTCAGTGCTGGTGAGTCCATCACATCCCTGGGGAGATTATTGCAGTAGCTGATTCTTCCCACTGCCAAAAGTTTTCCTTGTGTCCAATCAAAATGTCTCCAGGAGTAACTTGTGCCCATTACCCCTTGCCTTTTTCGTGTGAAAATGGTTAATGCTAACACTGTCTCTCTGGTGCTTTTGCAGTGTTACCTATACCTCTTCTACAGCTCAGCAAGGAAAATGAAGACATTTGTACTCCTTTTCTCTGTTTGTTTTTGCAACATTTACTTGTATGGATTACGGAACCTCTGGCAAATAGCCTTTCACATAGGAGTGGCATCTCTTTCTTCTTATCAGATACTGACAAGACAACTGATGGAGAAACAGCCTGATTGTGGAGTATGAAAAAAGCTCTGGGTTTGCTACTCTATTTTTACAACTCTTCTTTTTTTTTTTTTTTTTTTTTTTTAATTAAACTGGACAAAAATTGCTTGGGGCATTTTTAAAGATTTGTGACAGTGATTACTGCAAGGAGGATATTTCAAAGCAACTTGAAGTAAATAGGATACTGTATTCGTGTCAAACACACAGTGAGGAATGTAGCTGTATTTAACAGGGCATGTGATAGTTGTGCATGGTAGATCTTGTCAGGTGCCATGAGCTGATGGAGATTCTTCGTGCCATCAGTAGGATTTTACTCCTTGACTAATACCATCTAGACAGGATTTTGCCATTTGTCTTACTGGCTTTTTAACAGTTTGGCAGGTCAATGTCTTGCCCTGCCAATGCTTCTGAAAATATTAAACTTGTATAATGAAATGACTATAAAGTGGTGGGTAACATTTTTGTCTATAGAATTTGTTAAGCATTAAGATACTTGGTAAATGTAAGTAAAGGAGTAGTTTGCCGTAATTAGATGAGTTCAATAGCAGTAGAAAAAATTATTAGGATGAGCTTGAGGGTAATTTTTCTATGTTTTGAAGGAAAGGAAAACACTGTGGGTCTTCTAAAAACCATAAAGGCTATAAATATCTCCTGGCTAAACAGCGCATTGTAGTTAAGCATGTGCTCATTGGTTAATTGCAGATATGCTTGGGGCAGCATAAAATAAACCAAAGTGAATATAAATGATCTTTTCAGCTCAAGCGGCCTTTATTTCCTTGGTTAAGGTCACTCTTAGCATAAGGGTAATTCCATGTTTGCTTGGTCTATACGGATAATAAATCTCCCAAGCATACTTATGACAGGCTACTGACACTGTTACCTTTTTATTAAAAAAAAAATTAAAAAAAAAAAAAAGTGTAGCTGGTTGGTAGAAAGCCATTACCAATAATGGAAAGCAAGAGCAGGTTCTCTTTGTTATATAAAACACCTTTAGTTAATGGTGTTGAGTTCTTACACTATGATGAATTTATGAGTTTGCACTTTTGAATGCAAGAGCTGAATAACGTCTGCTGCACTGGGTGTTCTTGTATGTGATGTATTGAGGCACATAGGAGCATTTGAGAGCACACATGAATAACATAGGCTTTCTGTTTTAAAAAATGCATAGTATTTTGATGCAGCTGTCCTTGAAGGGTTGTAAACATTCAAACTGAGAAGGTGTAGAGAACTCTTTGGTGTGTTATTATGGCGGTATGGTCCTAGATTTCCTTTTTATTTTATTTTTTTTTCTTGGGAAACTGTTTTCTGGTTGCCCCATTTCTTCCACCAGAGATGTCACCAAAGATTTATATTCCTCTTGCATAGTCTCTACCTCTAGTAGTTGCAAAGTGATGAAAATGATGCAAAGTTGTCTTCCTGCGTTTGCAGAAGCGCTTAACAAAAGTACTTGCTTGCATCTCAGTGATTTTTCCTGAAATCTTATGATGCAACGATGAGTATCGGTGTACTGCTGCGCCAGAAACCTGTGGTGCTGTACCTCAGTAGCACTTCTGTAATGCAGCTTGACTGCAGCAACAGTATCTATAGGCAGATCATTACAACCTGAACAGTTTTTAGGACATCAAAAGCTTTGGTGCCAGAGCTTTTTTCAGTAGTAAAATGTAGTTATTTCTTTTCCATCCCATTTTATCCCATTTACTGTAAGAGTAACATAATGAAATCCTTTAAACTGTGAGGAATTGTCTAGTACAAGTGATAGAGAAATATTTTAGCCAGCCATTTAAGAGAACAACTAGAGCTGTGTGCCAAAAGGGAATACTTTTCTGTTATAAGGGAGTGAATTAAAGTTGTTTGTTACCCTAGTTTTCTGCCAGCGTGTAAATAGAGAAACAAAGCCAAAATTCAGCCATTGTCGTTAAGACACCCAGATGACCCCAGAGATGTGAACAGCTTTCATGCTGTTCAGTCCCAGTTTTATCCGGTAAGGTACCCTTAGAGACTGCAGGAACCAAACCAAGAGTTTGGATTGCAAGTTGAAAAAAAATATCTGAAGAAAGAAAGCCCTAGAAAGACACTAGTAGCAATTTAGCACTTAGTTAAGGATGCTGGAGCTGGTGACTGATTGTGTTTTCCAGGGGCATATGCTTTGTATCAGCCCACTGGGTTACCATGGGGAATCATCCTGTGGGAAAAGATTAAGCATTTTATACCACAGGTAGACAAAACTGTATGAAAAGACCTTAGTGATATGACTCAACTCCCTGCTCCTATCTTGTTAGCCTCAGTCTGGCTAAAATGTGCAGAAGAGCTTTACTGTTCCTCTGAAGGCTTGGATAGAGCTTGCCTGCTATAGGTTAAGGCAGGCAGAGTGTTTTTAGCTGGGTGTTGGGCAATGAACCATTACCTGCTTTCTATTCCTCATCCTTGTATTGAGCTGAATGGAAGAGACTGTAATGTTCTGATGCCTCCCCAGCATCTGTTTGCTTTATCATAAACCAAATACATCCTCATGCCAGGTGGCGCTAGCAACAGCTCTACAATAAGAGTGGTAGAACAAAGTGTTTAGGTAGCTTGTATATTTAACCTAAAGAGGATAAATTCAGGTTTTGTTTAATATTTGCTTTTTTGTGAAATTTATTTTGATAAGATCAGACAAAAGCAGTTGCTTCAGTTCTGCCTTCATGTATTTTATTTTATTTTTTTTTCTATTTAATGAACGAAGCTCTGGTTTGCTATTTCGTCTTAATCCCTTTGCAGCCTCCTTTTTTGTTTGTTTGCTTGTTTTCCCATATTATGTGTAGATCATATTAAGGAATCTGTGGATTAATACATGTGCGTAAGTATCTGTGCACTTAGTAGGTTTGAGTTGTGGTTCTGGGATGAGGCAGAGCATGCATAGTTGGACCTTTTGTTTTTTTTCTTTGTTTTTATATTAATGTTAGTATTTAGAATGGCTCCTACATCTCTGTGGTATTTTTATAGTTAAATGTTATGGTGAAACAGCAAGAGGAATAGAAGAGTTTACATTGATCTCAGTGCTTTAAGATTTAATAAAAAAGAATGACTTGCAGTTTGAGTTCATGAAATTTGACTCATAACTTGGGATTATGCCTGTATCAAATCAAATCCGCAAACAGGAATCCATCCCTTTTTGTTCAACTTTAAACTGTTTAATGTTGTTTGAATTGCTTCTTCTTAATTCCGTCACTTTTCAAGATAAGTCTCTTGGAAACTTTTCCTCACCCAGCAGCTCAGCACAAGAACACTGGCAAAGAATAAACTTCGTTAATTTAACGATTTGCAGTGCTTTAGTCACTTTATGAAGCTGATAATTTTCTGTGGGTTTTTCTTTCTTTTTTCTTTCTCTCAAGGACCTGTTGAGTTTGTAGACGGTGGGCTGGTACCTTTTTAGACATTTTTGCACTGTATTAATAACTGAACCTGTGTGAATGTATATAAAATCATTTTGCATGTATATGTATATATGTACATATATCTAATAAATGGCTTTTTTGTAATGGTTGTCTTCATTTATAGTTTTGAAATAGGTGATTATATTAGAAACAAGGTTGAGTGGCTGTTTCATTTTGTATACATCTTTAGTGTGTCATGTGGCAGTGTTCAAAATACTTTAAGATCAGTTCTATTTAACGAAGAGCTTCAAAATCAGAGTGATTTCAAATGCTGTCATAGTGCATCCTGTATGTGGTCTCTTACAGAAGGAAGTATCTGTCTGAACTCAGGCTGTCTTTCTCTGAGACAGCGTGCTCTCTGATGCCTGTTAGGATTTTTATTCAGTGTTCTACACACTGAGAAGTGACTGATAAATACATAAATATTTATATATATATTTCTATTTATAAATATGTCTGTAGAAATTGCTTACCCAGGTAACAGATTGGAGTATGCTGTGATATAATCTCTTTGTAGCTTTAACAGTCTTGCTTTTAACTTTCAGACACCATGTTATAGAGGCTTTTCCTGCAAAATTTGCGTTTTGAAGTATGTGAAGTATGATGTAACACAGCCCTGTAGGTCCTTTTCCAGGTGCCTGGTAATGAGTAGTGGGGATTTGCAAATCAATGTTAGATTTTTAGCCTAGAGTCTTAATGGAAATAGGCTTATTAGTTAGTCCAACCAGTCAGTCCCTACTAAGAGCTTGTGGACTCTTTTTTTGACCAATTTCATCCTCCTTCGATAATGGCTCTGAAGACGGCAATTCTTCAGGATTTATAGAAATGACAAAACAGTCAGTTTTACCACCACGAGAATTTAATAGGTTCAGGTGTCAGCAGATGCATTTTGGGAGAGCAGTGCTTTGAACAGCAGCACTCATAGAGGACCCTTACTAATAGGGGACCAAAGAGTTGGGTAAAAATCAAAAAGCCAGAGGAAACCAGGCTTAAGGAACTTCTGCTCCCTGGTCCTCCACAGTAATGATCTGTAGCAAAAGCAACCTGTGGGTAAAGGGCTGTATTCTTCTGCTGGTTTCCAATGTGTAAGAAGTGAAATATTTTCTAGTCTGAGGCTTATGTTTTACCAAGGAAGGCAGTTGTGGGTAAAGTGGATCTTGGAGAACTGCAAATTCTTTAGTATTGCACTTCTGCTTTAAAGATCTATCCCACTCTTTGCCTTGACTTGGCCTTTTAGCATTGGATCTTGCTGGGCTGCAGGCTTGTGGTACAGAAATGTCAGCAGTGGGTTTGAGATACAGTGCTGCAGCACTCACTGCTGTACTCAGAGGAGAAGGAGAAGCCTATGTGTACCCCTGTAATGAGGCAAGAGACAGAGCAATGGGTTGTGCAGACAGTAGGTGGTAATAAGCAAAAGCTGATGGCGGGGGAGGAAGGAGAGTGTCTTATTCTTCCAAACCACTCTGCCCTTTGAAATCTAGATGTTATTTTTGTTCTGTAAATAAATGATTGCTCAAAGCGTGTTTCTTCTCAAGATGCTGATGGAGGAGAACAGCAGCCTTTCCCTTTTTTTTCCTAAGGTGAGGAGAGAAAGCAATTATAACTCACTCTCTCTTTTGAAGATGCTGATAAAAGGAGATGGGAGGATCAGAGGGTCCCTGTGCCAAAAGAGGAGCAACTCCTAAGGTGATAGAAATACATGTTTTTATTTTAAACAAAGTAACTCAACTTCTGCTGTGTGCTGACTTTCAGATGTGACCTAATTGCATGTGAAAACTGTGGGGGAGGAAGGAAACAGTGGCCTCAAGAAAAAGAGCAACTCCATCTTCCAGTGTGTTATCTCCTCGTGATGCTCAGCTCTTGCGTCCAAAGCCACACTGTGTGGTGTTTGCTTTTAGAAGTTGATCTTAACCCCAGTAGTGAGGTGCCTGTGCTGAGAATGCA
Organism: Psittacus erithacus; assembly: GCA_009867235.2. Classification (NCBI taxonomy): domain Eukaryota; kingdom Metazoa; phylum Chordata; class Aves; order Psittaciformes; family Psittacidae; genus Psittacus; species Psittacus erithacus. The sequence continues at coordinate 15,054 of WYDI02016814.1, forward strand.
GGCTGAAGGGGTAAGAGGCTTTTTTCCATTCCTGCTGGCTTTTACAGGCACCTCCTGCTTGTCCACAAATAAATCTCTATTAAAGGTATTGCCTTCTGGAGAACATTCTGGAAAGAAGCAATATCATGTTGGTAGGAAGTGAACGTGTTTTTGAGCTCCCTGGGGGGAATGGAAATTAATTGTCTTGCCCTCACTCACTCTTTCCCGAAAGGCTTAATAAAGTGATGTTTTTAAATTTGACTGATTGCTGTGCGCTGGTTTCCCTCTGAAGTGTTAGTCTGGCAAAAATGAGGACCTTGGAGTGGGAGTGAACAGTTACCTGTTAAGTTTTCCCATTCTGCAGTGTATCATAACATGCGCTTGTATTTGTCAGGCCCTTCAGGAAGGACTGTTCACAGAGAAGCGGTTAACCTCTGCAGGTGGGCAGGCACATAAAAGGTACTATCCCTTCCCACCAGATACAGTAATACAGTTATGATGGTGAATAACAGCATGAGCTTGAGCTCATGCATGTCTTAGGTTGGCTTAAGCTAATTTCTAATGGGGAAGATGCAGCTGAAAGGGGAGGTGTCTCCTCATCCCTGAGGCTGCAGGTCTTTCCTGTGAGTCATTTATTTTCCAGCCCTAGGAAGGCTGATTGGGAGAACCATTTTAAAAGCAATTAAATGGTAACACAAAACAAAGAGGCCTTAAAGGTCTTTGCTTTCTGATCCCACTTAAAAGTATGCAATAAGCAAAACACTGAGGCCTATAACATTCCCTTTGTTTGATACAAGAATAGTAAGAAAGGCTTGAAATAATGGCCATTAAAATGTAAAACACCAGTCAGGATAGTGTGACATACGGCTGTGGAGGGTGGAGATTTATTCCTTCATTATGCAAGGAAAGACATTAACATACAAAATCCCCTATTTCATGGGCTCTCACAGGGAAGCACTGAAAAGCAATTATGCGAAAAGTTCAGCTCTGAAATATATTAGTGCCCATCAGTATGCACCATGCAAAGCAAACAAGAGTCCTGGGAGGTACCACCTCGTCCTGTCTGCTGTGGCCTTGAGTGAGAGCTGAGGGCACACACCTGGCATCACTGACTCTAAAATGTTTGTATTTGCCTGCTGGATAAGGCCAAAAAAACCCCAAGTCTAACTGTAGCAAGGATGTCGGGTGCGCTGAATAAGCCTGTGTATATGATACAGGCTTTCAATGGCAGAATGCCCTGCCTTATCATAAAGTCACTAAATGGTTTGAATTGGAAAGGACCTTAAAACTCACCCAGTTTCAATCCCCTGCCACAGGCAGGGACACTTTCTACTAGACCAGGTTGCTCCAAGCCCCATCCAACATGGCCACCACTTCCCTGGGCAACCTGTGCCAGGGCCTCACCACCCTCACAGGGAAGAACTTCCTCAGATCTCGTCTCAATCTCCCCTCTGTCAGTTTAAAGCCATTCCCCCTTGTCCTGTCCCTACCTGCCCTTGTCAAGAGCTCTCCAGATTTCTTATTGGCCCCTTTATGCACTGGAAGCTGCTCTAAGATCTCCTGGCGCTTTCTCTTCCCCAGGCTGAGCAAGCCCAGCTTTCTCAGCCTGTCTCCATAGCAGAGGTGCTCCAGCCACCTGGTCATCTTTGTGACCTCCTCTGGACTTGCTCTAACAGCTCCATGACCTTCTTGTGTTGGGGTCTCAGAGCTGGTCGCAGGGCTGCGGGGGGGTGTCAGTAGAGCAGAGGGGGAAAATCCCCTCCCTCAACCTGCTGGCCATGCTGCTGGTGGTGCAGTTTCTGGGCTGTGAGTGCACGCTGCAGGTTTACAGCGAGCTTTGCGTCAGTCAAAAAGCCCACGTTGTTCTCTTCAGGGCTGGTCTCAGTCCAGTCTCAGCCCAGCCTTTATTTGTGCTTCAGTGGGATACTGCGTGTCCTGACCAAAGCGGAATAAATACAAAACTCAGAAGATGTGACAGTACAACTACAGCTGCTGACCATGGCTCTGGGTGGCAGGGATTGTGGCGGCTCTGCCTCATCCTGTGTGTTGCTGTCTTCACGAAGTAGGTGTGACCTAAATATATGTAGAGCATCAGGCTTCCCTGCAGGACAAGGCAGAAGCAAGCACATCTGCTATGAGCATAGCATATATGGGACATCCTGCCAGAAGATGTGCCTCCTCCCAAGATAGTGCCTTTCACTTACACACAGGTGTCGTTTAAGACTCTTGAGAAACCTTCACATGATGCAGAGCAGGAACCTTTGAAGCTCGAGGCGCCTCAAGAGCTGGCAGCATAGTCAAACTGAGTTTCTGGTTTGGATTCACATGCCAGAATTCCCACAATATCTCACATGTTGGTACTGAAGCTTCTGCTTTGTGTCTGGTCCCTATGTGCCTGAGCCTTAGTGTCACTTTTCTCCTCCTTCTTTGAACCTTCTCACCAAGGCTGGCTTGCTCTGAGGATGCTGGGGTCGGAGGGAGTGGATGAGAACCAGCAGCACTTTGTGATCTCATTGTTAATACACTAAACCAAGCCAGGAGAAGCCTTGCTGCCTCCATTCCCACATCTCATATGCCCTTGGCTGTTCCCTATACACACACAGGACCTCCCGCTTCCACCCCCCCACCCCCCCCCGGGATGAGCGGGTACATAACGAAGAGTATTTGGATTTAAAAAAATCAATCTTCAAAGTCACTTCTTGAGCATTCTGCTTCTCGCTCCGGCAAGCACTGGGAGGCGCCAGTGTGCAAGCTAATGCTGCGCTGCGAGGGAAGCCAAGCAGCTGACACCGGGAACCTGCCAGGTTTTTTACCTCCTCGTACGGATGCGGTGGTTCTCCCAATAGTTTCTGCTGTGGGATTCATGAAAGAGATGGAACACTTTGGAGACAGTAGCAGGATCACTTTAGGGCCACAAATCCGCTTACCTAGCTAGCTGGAACCAACTTGTCAAATGCAAAGTCACTTCAGCTTCTGCTTTTTTGTCTCTCTAGCCTTTACGGAGCAAATAATTCTTTGTGCTAAATATTAGCACTCCTGGTCTGAATGCTGGGGCTTTGTTCTCCGCCTGAGGGATTCAGGAACAGACTGGAGGGTTTCTGAGAGACAAAACCAGCAGCTTAATTAGTGAGAAGTCTGGAGGCATACATGCATACATTTCTGGTACTTAATCCATCTGCAGTAAACTGCTTGGAAAGCTAAGTCAGACGGAGAAGGATTTGAGTCAGATTTGTTCCAAACTCTGCTAATAAATGGGCAAAGGATGATGCTGCCTTTACTGTGAAGAGGAATGGAAAGGTGGGTACCTGGATGGCAGTTGGCAGCTCTTGTGGGGTAAAGAACACCTCTAGGCAGGACCTCAAACCTTGCTGTTTGTCCTGGGGTGTATCCCATAATCCAGTGCTGGGCAGAAAAGCCTGAGCTGGAGCTGCCTGTGGTCATTAGTCTGGTTCAAGTGACCAAACAGTGTCTGAGGGATGCTTTGCTGCTCCTGAAAGGGACCTTACAGGATTTCATTAATCCTTCCTCCTTCCCAGTAACATATGCCCTATGATTAACTTGGTTTTGTAATGACCAGATCTCCCTCCTGCCTTTTTTGCTGGCTGCCATGCTAATTTCTGTATTCCTTTCTCTATGGTGGCAGGGGAAATTTGATGGGTGTGCAGAAAAAAACAGACCCACTTCACAGTGGAGAGGGCAGTATGGAGTCGTAAAGGATAAATGGAGGGAAAGGAGGCAGGAAAGAGCAGGAACTGGGACACTTGGGACTGCTGGACTGCACCCTGGTTATGTCTCCTCCAACCTCATCCTAATCTCCAAGATGCCTGAGCTCCCCAGGGCAGATGGAGGGAGAGATGACGCTGGGTGCTTCTTCCGGAGAAACCTGTGCATTGGCAAGAGGTGACAAAGCTCAGTGCCGAGGCTGGGACAGGTAACCAGGATGGAGTTTGCCTGGCTTAATCCCATGCTAAATTTGCTGTTGTTTAAGGGTGAAAGGGAGCTGCCTGGCTGGGGAGGAGAGTTGTGTTGTTACCTACTCCTGGTATCACTGTGTGGTCAGGGATAAAATTCTTTCCCAGCCAAAAATATGTGGCTTTTCCACCAATTTCTTCCCCTGTAGTTGTTTGTTTGTTTGTTTTTGATTCCTTTCTGGTCATTGCATGGGGAGTGACAGGCTGTCATGCCCCATTTTTATTGGCAAAGAGAGGGGAAGCTTTCTTAGCTACTTCACCACAATTAGGTCTTCAATTAGCACACTAAAAAAATCCTCACCAACAGCCAGTATTACAGCAGTGGGAGCAAATTAACCTTGTGTTGAAATGATGCTGACTTGCAGCACATCAGATTTATGACTTAAGATACGATCTCCGGGGACTGCTTTTGCTTTAATGATCTTGCTTCCCATTTAGAAAGGTGACTTTAGAGTCTACTGGTAATGAAGCAGCATAATTACACATACATTGTTATTTAAAGTTGTCTCAAATGTTAAAAATATGATTTCAAGTTTTTTTTTAAGCCCTGCTGCTTCTCATCTTGAGCCGAGTCTTGCTCACTTGCTGCCATGCTGGTTGGTGCTTGACAACCAACCACATAGATCTTTGTGTCTTTTCATTATCTAACAGTTGTGCGAGTCAGATCACAGCAGAAATGAGGTTTTGATTTGATCATCTTTGAAACTGCAACCTCATTTGAAACCTCAGTGAATTGTTTCTGATTGCTGACACATTACTGATCTGACCTGATGATAGGTGCTCAATACTGAGGGGACTTACTCAACCATAGGAATACATGTTGTATTGAATTTAGACAACCCTTCATTCTTTCTCACTCTTCTTATACATTTTAGAATGTGTCAGGGCAAAGCACAATATTTTTGCTGGATTGTTCATTAAAAGAAAAAATAAAAATAAGAGAAGATTTTACAACATGAACTGAACTCAGTTGTTTCAGTCGCAAACAGAAAACACCCAGACTTGGTTTATTTTTGTTAAACTTGAAATGCTGTTGCTTTCATTCCAACTGATACTTCACTGTCAGCTACAATCTCAATAAAAGTCAAAAGGAAAACATCTTGAAGATGAAATATGTTGTTCAACGCAAGACAGTTTTTGTCCAGGAAGGCCCAGAAACAGCAACAGTAAGCTGTGATCAGAGAGTTTTATTGTAAAGATTTTAAAGACAGGGTATAGCGGGTCTTAGCCCCTGTGTGACAATCTCAAGTAGTTAAAATTCAGCATTCAGTCTTGTTTGGACCCAATTGTCTTTTAAGACTGAATTGAAAATTGATATCCTTAATAAATTAACAGCTGGTCAGCTGTATAGTACCCACATCCATTGATGAACTGAGTAACTACAAACTTCAGATGGTTAATCATGGGACCTACTGCTTCTTTAAGCACACTTGGGTATGCAAGCAAAAAAGGAGAAGGGCTTTGAGAATGTCTTTGACCTGGTTAATAAGCAGCTCTTCCCTCTGGATAATATCTGGCCATCTATCACTGTCTGGGAAGAAAATCAATCCTTTTTATAGGAATGAGTATATTCAATAATGCAAAAGGTCATGGCATTCTACACAACACGTTGGTGTCTTAAATGAGTGATGGGCTATGACTTTGCCTTTTAAAACCTGCACATCCATATTTCAATTTGTTGTCAGGAGCTGAGGCACCCCTTGGAAACCCACCTGCCTCAGTATGTTGTGCTGGCCAGGAAACCCTTGGTGTGAGGACTCCCTTCCATTGGAGTCCACTTCATTTATTCACCTTGAGAACAGTCTTGGTCAGGTGGGATTGATTTTCTAGCTAGCAGAGTATTGTTTGGTGTTTGAAATGGAACGGGCATTAACCTATGTCATTGACAGAAGAAGTCTCAAGGGACGTCTTCTCTGAGGGTCTTGGCACCATTTTGGGCACAAAATGGATGGCCAGAGTGTTTGCAAAGATAAATATATATGTTTGGTTGTTTTTTTTTTTCATGAGAGCTGTAATGTCTCCAGATTTTGTGGCAATGCAAATTACATTAGTACCAAAGCTTGCTAAGTGGGGGGAAGAGGGTGTTTCCACTTTGATTTGCATAGTAGGGTATAACCTAGCTAGCTTAGTTAGTGCTGTGGTGACATTGAACTGAAGATTGCTGCATGATGTTCTTGGATATTTGGGAATTAAGGTCACGGTCAACTCTATAATGAGTTGCAAACCTGAGTTCCACACCAGCTGGCTGGGAGCTGCTCTCTATAAAAGGACTGTTTATTTTAGTGGACAAATTGAATACGCAGCAGCAATGAGCCCTCATAATGAAGGCAAAAAGCATTTTGGGTTGTGTCAGTGACAGTGTGGCCAGCAGATGAAGAGAAGGCATGATTCTCTTCCAGCTGGCATTTGTGAGACTTCATCTGGAGCGCTGTGTTCAATTTTGGACATTCTGGTAAAGAAAGATGTCAGTATACTGAAGTGAGTCCAGTTGAGGCAAAATGATTATAGGGCTTGAGCACATGGCGTAGGAGAAACTGAGAGAACTGTGTTTGTCCAATTTGAATAAAGGGTTGTTAAGGGGAAGGTAATTGCTGTATTCAACAACCTAATGAATAGTTATGAAGAAGACGAAGCCATGCTCTTCTTCGAGGTCCCCAGCAAAAGGATGAGAAGCAACAAACAAAAGTTGTAACAACAGAAATTCAAATAATATATAAGGAAACATTTTTCACCAAGAATGTGGTCAAACACTGTGAAAGGGATCTGGAGAGGTTGTGTCATCTGCATCTTTGCATGCAGTCAAAACTGGACTGGATTTGACTGGGCATCCTGGTAAATGTTGAAGTCCCTACATCGAGTGTGGGAGTAGGACTGGAGATATCCTGAGATTCCTTCAGACTAAATTGTTGTTTTATTTAAGTAACTCTAGTTATTTTACAGTAGCAGAAATGTAAACCTTCTTTATGACAGAATCAAGACTGAATCTGGAGGAACTAGAGCTGTGGTGTGATGGATGCAGAGATTTATGCACAACTAAAAGACAAAAAAGCTGTCTAAAATCCTTGAAAGCAACTGCTTAGATGGCTGTGAATGGCTCAATAAAAAGAATCTCAACTGTAAAACTGTGACTTACATAAGGATGCAAACAAAGGGAAATGGGCAAGCCAGAAAATTCCCAAAGATTTTAATTGGCCTGTGGGTATTGAATGTAACAGACTGGATTTAGAAGCAGCAGTAATTTTGGGGTGCAAGCCATTTATGACAAGGATCAGTAAGCACTGTTTATGGGAGCATTTGAGAGCTCGGTAAATGGTCACAGAGGTAAGGGAAATAAATGCTCAGGTCCCGTGTGGCCTTTGGCTGGTGGGAGCATTGGTCACTGATACACTAGAATAGAATGGAAGATTTTAGTGCAGTAAGGATGGAAAGAAAGCTGAAGCCTGAGGAACACAAAAAAAAAGGACCTACGGTCAGGTTATGAGATACATACCAGGGAATTTGAGTAGCAGGACTAGTTTCAGAGCATCTTTGAGAATTCAACCCTTTCTTTAGGTTGGATTTGTGGACAGATTTCTAAGACTCATCCTACTGAACCCACCTTACAACATTACTCAATTTGATGCCTTTTCCAATTTGAAGACCTGAAGGATTCCTGTTTTGAAGTGGCCTAGGTCTCAACAGAGGGTCCAATAAGCCAAAGAGATTGACTGGCTTTGACATAGCTGGGGAGCTGAAAGGATGGGTGTTCAATTCGTGCTCTCTGAGGATCCCCTGTGTGACCTGTAGGTCACTTAGGGCTGTGCTCAAGCTCCATCAGACGGGCACAGAAATGAGTCGTCATGGCTAGTGGTGTGTCTGAGCTCAGGAAAGTGAATTGGAGCATCTGATCTCGGGGCTTAAGTCCCTTTCCCCTTGAGACGCACAGACCCAACACCAACATAAAGCTCTTGCGGTCCACATATAGTATACTGGGATTTCTCAATTTCTCTGTGTCTTGCTTCCTCCTAAATAAAAGAGCTGCAGAACTTTTTCAGTGGACTATTCCCTGCCACAGAAAAGTTCAGTGGGAAGATTCCTAGTTTGATGAAATTCACTCCAGAACACCAGACAGAGCATGTTGAAACTTCTGGTTTAGGAATAAACAAAAAAAGAAGTTGAACTCTTGATACAGCCTTCCCGCTTGTGGCTCTTGGGAACATTTGAACAGCCCTGGGTAGGATTTATTAAAAAGAAAGCCGCCTTAGATTTTTTTGCTTCTGTTGTGGATGTCAATCTTTTTGAAGGCACATTTAAACAGACAGGAATAATCTGATGTCAAAGCAGATTTTCCTTTCTGTTATCCTTAGTTTCTTCTTTACTTAAATGCAGGATTTTCAGGAGTGCCTTTGAACTCTATGAACTTGGGTTGGGCACATTCTTATTACATATACCATAGTTGCCCAGAGAGTGGCCAAACTTTAAGACTGAAGTAACCAATTGCAGAGTAGATGGGCATAGTTTCAGTGCCCAAATGCTTGAGGGCAAAATCCACAGGCATTGTGTCAGCAGCTGTGGTACATACAGCACCTTGCACAGCTGGACCCTCTTATAGAGTGGAACCCCCTCTCTCCCCCCTGCCCCCCCCCAGTTACTGCTGCATTAAAAAGACTGTTATTCCCACCAGTAACTTATTCCCTTGTGCTGGTTTTGGCTGGGATAGAGTTAATTTTCTCCACAGTTGCTAGTATGGGGCAAGGTTTTGGATTTGTGTTGGAAACAGTATTGACAGCACAGGCGTGCTTTAGTCATTGCTGAGCCTTTTCTGCTCCTCACACCACCCTGCCAGTGAGTGAGCTAGGGGTGCTCAAGAAGTTGCGAGGGAACCCAGCTGGAACAGCTGATGCCAAGTGATTCAAGGGATAGTCCATACCATATGGTATCATGATCAGCATATAAGGCTGGGGAAGGAAGAGGAAGCAGGGGGACATTGGGAGTGATGGTGGTTGTCTTCCCAAGTAACAATTAGGTGTGTGCCTACCAATGAGAAGTGATGAATGAATTCCTTATTTTGCTTTGCTTGTGGATGCGGCTTTTGCTACACCTATTAAACTGGTTTTGTCTCAGTCCATGAGTTTTCTCACTTTTATTATTCAGATTCTCTTCCCCATCCCACCAGTGGGGAGCGAGCGAGTGACATTGTGGGGCTGAGTTGCCGGCAGGGGTTAAACCATAACATCCCCAAAAAAGAAATCATAACAACAACAGAGCCTGTATATCCACTGGAGGAAATCTCTCCCTGGCTAAAGGAGCTGTTCCTGATTTCCACCAGTTTAGGACCTGAGTCCTAACAGTACAGTGGTTTCCTTTAACCCATGAGAATCAAAGTTAAACTGAAATTTCATAAGAAAAGCCTTCTCGTTTAATTTATTCTCTCCCTTTTTTTGAGTTTTGCATAAAATGTTGCTGGGCTGCATTTACCACAACCCTCCCCAGTAGAGAAGTAATTACATTTATTGGAAATGCTTCCTGATCACATATTCATTTACCAGCTGCTAAAGTAAAATGAACTGGGCAAAGTGCCACTGGAGAGTTGGATTCATAAGCTGGAGAAAGAAAATGAAACAACTGCTCAGTGTGCAGTTCTTTCCCTCTCCAGCAATTCATTATCCTTCTGTTCAGCTGATTTAGGAAGTTAAAAGGCAGGATGGCAGCATCTGATACTTTTTAACTTGAGCACAGCTTTGGGGTTGACAAAATTACCTTGGACTCCTCACTCCCACAATCCTGGTGTCTATTTTCTGAACCTCGCGATCAGTGTGAAAAATAAGCAGTTCCAGTTCCAGGCCATCAGATGCAGAAAAGCCCCAAAGCACATATAAGTACCATTGACACCTTCAAATCCACCAACTGCCCAAACCCCACCAAAGTGCTGTGAAATACTGCTGAGGCCATGTAAGTTATGGAAGCCACTGTATTTTATTGTACAGGGACAAGTTGTGGGACCCATATCTGCGGTCTGCAGGGGAAGTCCACTCAACCACTTGTCTGGTGAGGCAGATCTCACTCACCTCCAAAATGAGCTGCCTGGATATCCAACCAATCTTCACTGTAATGCAAAGTAGGCAGACCCAGCAACAGGAGACTCCTAGGTGTCCATAGGTTTGTCTGTGTTTTAGCATATCAAACTATGCCAGAGCTGTGGCAGAAAAGCATTAAAGAATTATCATAGAATCACAGAATGGTTTGGGTTAGAAGGGACCTTAAAGCTCATCCAGTTCCAACCCCCTGCCATGCGTTGCTAGACCCCGCTGCTCAAAGCCTCATTCAGCTTGGCCTTGAACATTTCCAGGGAAGCTATCCCCACAGAAGCACATACCCTAAAAGAAAAGGTCACTGAGATATCTTCTACAAGCCTACAGGTGTCTCATCCATCCCTTCTTGTACAGTTTAGAGTTGTCACATGGACCACTGAAGGCCCAGGAAGCCAATGGAGGTGATGCAAAGCTTATCAGAAAACCCACCAAGTCATGTACAAGCACACATGAGAAAGGGATAGGTTTCATTTGGAGCATCAAGTACTGCCAGAGACCCCATGAATATGTAAAAAAACCTAATAAACCAGCCAAAATTAGCCAGATGGGCAAAATAGCACAGGCAGAAACCCTCTGGTGCCCACAAAAGCATATTTTTCAAGGCATGACCTTTTTATCTCTGATCAGTCAATTTCGTCTCCACGGAAGACCAATAAAATCTGTTGAAACATGAGTCTATCAAGTAAAATACATAAATCTACTAGACGTGGAAAATCAATAGACATTGATTTTATGGTATATTACTTTCCCCTGCTCCCATGCTGTATCTCATTCCCCCTGGCAATGGCAAGCAAACATAAACAAATAATTATATTCCTTCACTCTCTCCCTCCCCCTTCCATCACTTCGCACCTCATGAAGGTTAATAAGCTTAATGCCTTACCTGAGGTCTGCAGGTGCTAACTGCTTGCTTCTTTCAACCCACCTAAACATCAAATGTATTTAGATTTGGAGCATTTCCTCTCATCTTATATTCAGCTTCAATATTTATGTTTTGATTTCAGCCTGAAGGAGGAACTGTATGTTCAGAAATCTTTCTTTTTCCATATATGATGGTTGGTCTAATAAAAGATATGAGCTCAGCCTCTTTGGCCCTGTTTAACACATGAAAGGAAGGAACTGGGTGGCTTAGCTCTAAAAATTAAGGGAGACTTCTCTGGTTTTAAATTTAGAAGTTGCTTGATAGTCTTCCTATCACTTAGCATCTTGGGTGCTCTTTGCCGATGCGGATGCATTGCTTTTTATCTAGAAATTTAGTCAGTACTTGTCAGTATGAAGATTGCTTATTAGACCCATAAAATTCACACAGGGTGTGATAGTACTCGTCCTAGACAAGCAGACACTGGAACTGGGCTGATAAAGGCTTCAATTACTTGAAGAGAGCTAAACATAATTGCTGGTTTTCTTCAGCAAAGAGATTTCTACAAAGCATATAAAAGCAGCTCTTAAAAAGAAATGATTTGTGTCATAAGTGGTGTGATAAACATCTGAATATTAATGTGGTTCTGGTAAAAAGCCATGTAAATTTGTGTCTTTGAATGCTTCCTTTCTCTAATTTACACACACTGAGATTCGGTTGTCTGAGTATCAATTTCTAATGATGTTTGAGGGTTTTCTATTTGGTCCCATGCTGCCAGTCTGGGAGGGTTTTGTTCTCCTGTAGGTTGTTTCCCACTCCTGTGTGGACATCTCAGATGTCCCAACAACACTCAGATGTCACCATATATCTGTGTTTAGGCAAACAAATTGAGCCCTGTGTATCAGAACCTGAATTTTCTCTTTCCTGAAGTTTGGTCTTCGAAAGGCATCACCAAGAGATTTCTGCTGAAATCCCAGATCTTCTGTCCAGGACAGTGGGTGGGGAAAGGAGCGTCTCACCTGGCTCAGGTGCAACCACTGCTCCTTCTCTGAATGGGGCAGCAGGGACATTTCAAACTCAGATGATCACCCTAAGCCCTTTGTGACCCCCAGGTAAAGTGCTCTGTTCCTGGTGCCATTTTGAACATTGCAGATTGAAGTCATTTGGGCAATGCTCAGAGATCACAGCAGGAATAAGTTGGCTACAGTGTCCGTTCCTGTGGGAAACCAGGAATCTTCTCCTGTGCTGTTGCTGACCAATTTAATTGATCTATTTACCCAGACTAATTTAAAACAGTTAAATGGTTGTTTAAATTTTACTCTTTGACCACTCGGTTTGACAAGTTGCTGCTGTGTGGCAGTTGCAGTCTGTGTGGTGCATGTAAGCACAGGACATTGACGACAGTAGCAGCTTCAATAGTGAGAGTCTTTCTGCTTGTTCCTACAGATGCTCACTCATTATTTTTTTCACTTCTTTTTGCATATTGAATTCTTTTTATACAGATTCCTGTGGCCATCCACACCAGCACTTTGAAGGTACATGTTCCTCTTCTCTGCTTGGATAGCTGCTTTATTACAAGATGATCTGTAGCTGGACTGCATTTACCAGAGCTCTGTGAGGTATGAAAGCAGGCATGGGAGACACAAAGACGCACACATACAGACATATATGAATTCTGAAGGCATGCAAAGGTACAGAGGTACATATCTATGAGAAAGTGTGTATGCATGTGTGGAGGAAGATCATGGAATCATAGATTCTTAGAATACCAGGTTGGAAAGGACCTGAAGTATCATCTGATCCAAACTTTTTAGGCAAGCATAGAATCGTAGAATCATAGAACAGTTAGGGTTGGAAAGGACCTTAAGATCACCTGGTTCCAACCCCCCTGCCATGGGCAGGGACACCTCCCACTACATCATGCCACCCAAGGCTCTGTCCAACCTGGCCTTGAACACCGCCAGGGATGGAGCATTCACAATTTCCCTGGGCAGCCCATTCCAGTGCCTCACCACCCTTACAGTAAAGAACTTCTTCCTTATATCCAATCTAAACTTCC
>WYDI02016815.1:0-14677 GCA_009867235.2 Psittacus erithacus
TGAAGATAGGCTGAGAAAGTTGGGGCTGTTCAGCCTGGAGAAGAGAAGGCTGTGTGGAGACCTCATAGCAGCCTTCCGGTATCTGAAGAGGGCTGTAGGGATACTGGGGATGGACTTTTCCTTAGGGGCTGTAGTGACAGGACAAGGGGTAATGGGTTCAAACTTAAACAGGGGAAGTTTAGATTGGATATAAGAAAGAAGTTCTTTACTGTGAAGGTGATGAGGCACTGGAATGGGTTGCTCAGGGAAGTTGTGAATGCTCCATCCCTAGTGGTGTTCAAGGCCAGGTTGGACAGAGCCTTGGTTGACATGGTTTAATGTGAGGCGTCCTTGCCCATGGCAGGGGGGTTGGAACTTGATGATCTCAAGGTCCTTTCCAGCCCTAACTGTTCTATGATTCTGTGTTGCAGTGGTTTGCTGTGCTAAACTCAAGGTAGCATTACAGGCACTGAAAAGTATTATGCATCCTTCAAGCATGCTGCTTCTCTGGGCTTTTGGGAGGGTTTGGAGGTAAGGCTTTTGAAAACATAAAGAGGATGATATAGTTCATGGTCTAATTGAGTTTAATTTGTGTGTATACATGATTTTTTTTATTTTTCTGCAATGTTTTTCACGGGTCTCATTCTGTGGTAGATTATTTTTTCCCTTCTTTTACAGGCTTTCCTTATTCTGGAAGTTTTATAATAAGGATCTTTTCTGTTGCGCAGGGAGATGTAGACCTGACTGGTTAATAAACACTGCAGGCTTTAGATGGAAGTTGTAATGACTACTGTGATTATAGTAACTTTTCTTGACACACTTTTATTTTGAAGGCGAACTGCTGCTTGGAGAATAACTAGTGAAGAAAAGAAAGCTCTAGACCAAGCCAGTGAGGAAATTTGGAATGATTTTCGGGAGGCTGCGGAGGCTCACAGACAAGTGAGGAAATATGTTATGAGCTGGATAAAACCTGGAATGACAATGATAGAAATCTGGTGAGGACACAGATCTTCTCAAAGACCTCTGCTGTAGATTTTTCTTCATTCTTCAGAGGGGGAGAGGTTTAGTCTCAATTTTGTGTGCTTTATTAATTGTGTCACAAGTTTTGGATATTTCTGTCTGAAGCACCCTAACAGTATCACCCATAATTTCCTTAAGATTTCCTCTTATAATATATTCTTAGCTTTACAGGGCCTAGAATCATACTGAATTTCAAACTAAGCTTTCAGTTGTGCTCACTTATTTTGAGCATACACTCGATCTGTAATGCTCAGTGCCTTGGCTACTCTTGCACACTCTGCAGTGCTTAGAGAAGTAGCAGTAGCACTAGTAAACATCCTGGCGCTTGCCAGAATTGTCAGGATAATGCTGTGTGGATGAGTGATGCAGGTGCAGTCTGTGCCTGGGGGTGGGCAAAGAGGCATAAAAATGGTATGGCTGTGTACTCAGTCTGGGACAGGAAGATTTTGTCTATATTTAGTTTTCACTAAGTGATGTTTCTGGAGAAACACAATGTTTCTTTATGTTATCCTCAGTTGATGAGAGATAACTGAGCAAATAGATTAAAATAAACATGAGTTAAGGTAAAGATTAAAGAAGTAATTAGCCTGGACTGATTCTCTTGATTCTTCCAACTATTCCTCTTTTACATCCTTTAGTTTGTCTAGAGTAAATGTCTACTGTCCAAGTACTGCACTAGTCCAGGACAGTCTGGCTTCCAAAATCAGGCGCTTTCAGCCTGGTATGACTGAGGACTGTGCAGGCTAGAGTTAGGATTGTAAGAGAGCTAATTCCCAAGGTAACTGTGAGGATGATGGAAAGAAGTAATATGCCATCAGGGAAAGCAGAAGAGCCACAATAATCACTAGTCTAGCTGAAACAAACCTGTCATACTGAATTACACAGTTTGACTGTTACAGTTATAAGCAGTAATTTTCTCAAAGCATGACTTTTCTTCCTAAAGTATCTCAGGCTGTGGAGACCTGCCTATTAAAATATGCTCTCTTCTTTTCCCATATTGCTCTGAGTGAACAGCTTTCTTAAATAAAACTAGAGTGTGGTGCGCTGGTGCAAGCTGCAGTTTACAGCATTCGCTGCCACTATGGGAGTGCACACCAGTGGACATGGATCTGTAGCTTGCCAGTAGCTAACAGCTTGAAAGTAGACAAAAATCAAAAGCAAAACCTAATCTCGTAAGGTTTTATTTTATCACAGTTATCACATAAATTAAAAAAAAAAAAAATTACTGTCCTCCTTTAATTGGAAAATTTTTTCAATAGAGAGGGATGTATACTGTTGCCTTCCCCCTTCCCTTAGATCTCAGTAATAGTAAAGAATCCATTTAATTTCCCTAAACTTCAGTTGTGCAACCTCTGCTGCTCAGGAAGAATGGGGTAAATGTAGCTTGTAGAGGATGGATATTTTAAATTTAGAGTAAAAACACTAGTGAAGTACTCAGTTTTGCTCAAGAAGGGGTAGAAGAAACAGCACAAAGAACTGAAGATTGTTGTGTTGTATTTATCTCTTAAAGTCTAGGTCTCCTCCTAGTTATCATACAAGTAGTTTAAGATTTCACATTAAAACATTTGCTTGCATATTTTTCTGAGGTTTTGTTCTTGCATTGATTTTTTGATGTCATAAGAAATATTAATGACAACTGTTATGTTCTTTTTTTCCTTCTCCCTCTCCTGCCTTTTAGTGAAAAACTAGAAGACTGCTCGCGTAAGCTGATAAAGGAAAATGGTTTAAATGCAGGTCTTGCATTTCCTACTGGGTGCTCTCTGAATAATTGTGCTGCCCACTACACTCCCAATGCTGGTGATCCGACAGTCCTGGAGTATGATGATATTTGCAAAATAGATTTTGGAACACATATTAGTGGTTAGTTTTCATTTATGAATTAAAACTATGAGAACATTCTTCAGAGCAAGGGCTGTGACGCTTACTAACTTCTGCTTGTTTCAGGTCGTATTATTGACTGTGCCTTTACAGTCACATTCAATCCAAAATATGACAGACTATTAGAAGCTGTAAAGGATGCCACAAATACTGGAATAAAGGTATGAGCATTATGCAAGTAATTTACTTACTAAGTCTTGTACAGTAAACTCTGCAATTATTTTCCGTTTATATTTGCATTTCATTTTCAGTGTGCTGGAATAGATGTACGCCTCTGTGATGTGGGGGAGGCCATACAAGAAGTTATGGAGTCTTATGAGGTTGAAATTGATGGCAAAACGTACCAAGGCAAGTTCTTTTCTGTACATAAGGGTAGTTGTTCTTAGAGTATGTGTATATGTACAGATACTGAATTATTTGTACCACATTGGAAAGACCTCTGTAGAAGTATAGTATGGGTCTTGCATAAATACATGTTTCTGGCTGGCTTTAAATATTCCTCTGGTGAAATATTCTTGGTTTATCCTTCCAAGTATTTTATATTCAACAATAAGATGATGGCTGAACAACTCTGTTAAAATGTACAAATAATCTGATACCTGCTGTTTGGTTTTATTAATAAACTTTTTGTTACTGTTGGAGTTGCTAGTCTTAAATAACAACGTTTTGATACAGCATACAAAACTAACTCGTGTCTTGCCTGGAATTTGTACAAGATGCATGGATAGTTTTGTGTTTAGCTCCTCTGCAGTATAATGAGTCACTGGTGTACATTCAGTATGGGTTAACAAACCAAATTGCCTTAAAAGGTTAAGCATTTGTTAGGAAATTGACAGTAATATTGATGTTTTCTTCAAAAGTGAAACCAATTCGGAATTTGAATGGACACTCGATTGGGCCATATAGGATACATGCTGGAAAAACGGTGCCCATTGTGAAAGGAGGAGAAGCCACAAGAATGGAGGTAAATGGAGTTCTTAAGTCTTTAAATTTCTTCAGCTGTCACGGAATATTTCCTGTGCACTCCTAATGTGTAGTATTTGTGATCCTAGTGGATAATAGCAGCAGAGGAAAAACTTTGCTGTACTTCATAGTGTTCTTTTAGAGGAGCAATCACTCTTACTGTGAATAGCTCCTCCATTTAGCCCTGGATTGTTTTGATATGTAGAGCTTTCTAAAACTGAAGCATTGGAACTCTGCTGTTTAAAAAACAAACCGCCAGACAACAAATAAACTGTTGAAATTAAAATGGCCTTAGTAATGCTTAAACTTTTGTATATTTATTTCACAATGTATGTACATTTCTTAAATGCAGCGTTGGAATGTTGTACTTCAGAACAGAGAAAAGGACAGGAACTCAGATTTTGGGGTAACCTTGAGGGACAGAGTTTTCCTGAAAGGTGTTTCGACTTGCCGGTCATTCACACTTTCCTTGTTTGGTCACTCTGTAATTAAAAAAAACCCCAACCAAACACCACCACCACCAACCATCTGCTCTCCCAAACCCAAAACAATCTTCTCTTGCTCAGGTAATTCTTGAGAAGTATCTCTGTAGTGTAGTAGCTTTGGATGACTTTTTTGCAAGTACGGTTAGATGTAATATCTATCTTGAAAAGCTTCGAGTGCAATTCTTCTTTGCAGATACAAGATAATTAAGCATATAAGTTAATGTGAGAGGCTAGATAAGAAGCTGTCAGAGTAACTTAGACTTGTAAGAGCTGAGTAGGGATAGGTGTGGTCTGGACAGGACTGTGTGTTGAGGGAGGCTCACTCTCATCACCCGAAACTTATAATTGTTGGTCACCTTAATGATATGAGCAAAAAGACAAAAGTTTTCATTGTCTTCTTACCTATAGGAGTGTACAACGGGGTTGAGGAGTATTGGAAAAGGAAGGTAGAAAAAGCTTGTGCGCTCTTGTTGTTTCAGCTTAGTGAACAGTTAGGTCTTGTATATCATCCATCATCAGTATATTGCTAGTACAAAATTTGTGCTCTGTAAGCAAATCATATTTAAAGATTTCAGAGATTTTATTTTGTTTTAATTGAATATCCAGATACTGGGGAGAAGAACTTTTTTTTAATTCTTTCAGCTTCTGTAGGTTACTTGGGACACAATCCTGCATCATTAAAGACATTGAGATTTGCCATTGAAGAACGTGGAGCATAGCCAAACTCTTACTGTGCTGTGCTAGTTATAGTATCAAACTGCAGTCCAGTGAGTGTTTTGTGACTGAGGGAAATACAGTCTCTGATGATCCTTATTCTGAAAAAGTGGGTGTAAAGTGCAGTTTTAATTTTTGTTGTGGCATTGCGTGGGGGGTTTTGTGGCTTTGCATTTTGTCTTTTTAGATGAAATCAGTTGAATATTCAGGGGAATCTTTAGGAGTTCTTTTCGAATTTGAAGCCAGAGTTACTGCTTTTCATGTGGCTGCTTCTTTTTGGGTTGTGACTTTCAAAGTAGCTTAATAACTGAAAAATCCAACTCCTGCTGCCTGTTAATGTTTGATGCTCTAAGTCCTTCTCACAGTCCTGCCATTAAGGATATGTGAATGCACTTGGCAGAAATGAGTTTATATAATGGCTTTTTGGCATGATCTTGGCTCGAATTTTGCTAATGCCCTTGTAGATATAGCTCACCTTCATTTCTTGGAGAAATTAATCTTGTGGAGTGGAAATGAGCAGGTTAAGGGTTTATACTAGCAGCTGTAACCAGAAAATTCTTGCAGAAATTGGGCAGAAAGTTCTTCAGTGCAGCAAGTCTCTGTAATCAACATCTGTCTGTTGTGTCTAAACTATACATTTCCTAGGACTTTTATCTGAATAGCAAAGAAAAATTACTTCCAGTTAGCATATGTTTTGCAGCAGACTGTAGTTCCCTGGCAATGTTAGATGTATTGTGTTTGACAGTGTTTTAACTGCAATGCCTTTAAGAAATTGTGACTAGAAATGTGATTATGTTTATGTTTTGAAATGGATAAAATGATACTAACGTAAGCAGCTGATGATTTGGAGATGACTGCAACCTCACTGTGTGAAATCTCCATATTGAATTTTTCTTTACATTGGTTTGGTGATTGAATATGTTCATATTCAATGACTTGTATTCAGAAGCTGTTATACTGATATGGTTGTATCAGAATGGCCCAATGTTACTTATTTTCACATTGCAACCTTACCTGTTGGGTTTGTTTTTTTTTTCTTTCTCCTAGGAAGGTGAAGTGTATGCTATAGAAACCTTTGGTAGCACAGGAAAAGGTGTTGTTCATGACGATATGGAGTGTTCTCATTATATGAAGAACTTTGATGTTGGGCATGTGCCAATAAGGTTGGATTTTTTTTGCTATATTCTACTAGAGAGACCATTGTGTTGGGGGTCAAATTTGATACAATGCAGGTTCTTCACTGATTAATAAGGCTGTCAGAGGACTCAAAGTGTGATGCTAGCAATATTCTTGTTATGAAATACAGAATCATAGAATGGTTTGGGTTGGAAAGGACCTTAAGATCATCTAGTTCCAGCCCCACTGCAGTGGGCAGGGGTGCCTCACACTAGACCGTGTCATCCAAGGCTCTGTCCAGCTTGGCCTTAACCACTACCAGGGGTGGAGCATTTACCACTTCTTTGAGCAGCTTCTTCCAGTGCCTCACCACCCTCACAGTAGAGACCTTCTTCCTTATATCTAACCTGAACTTCCCCTGGTTTAATTTTGAACCCATTCCCCCTTGTCCTATCACTACAGTCCCTGATGAAAAGTACCTCACTGGCATCCTTGTAGGTCCCCTTGTACTCTAATTGGAATAATTCCATATTGTTACAGATTTACAAAGAATCTGGAAATTGAGAAAATCTATTAAGCTTTCAGAAATCTGTATTGTTTTTTAACAATCTTCTCATTATTGGTAAATTTTATGAATAATAATATATATGTAATGTTTGTATATTAGTCTGTGTATTAAATGTATAGATTTTTAAATCAACATCTGTATCATGGTTGTGTGCCGCAATCTTTGTCGTAGTGCTGTTCCCAGAATATATCAAGCTGTTCATGTCACCTGTTTGTTTGTAAGGATTTTTTTTCTGAGTTTTAAATTCTTGGTTTAGTGCATTGCTGCTTATGTTTGGAAATAAGTTTACTTCTTAGCAGGTGTCTAAATCGCTAATCTTTTTATTTATACTTCTTGCAATATATAATCATAAAGCTTAGTGAGTATTTGACTTCAGCAGTAAAACTTCAGTGTTTTAAACCACCAGGCTCTATGTCTAAATCAGTTCAGATTACAGAGTGCTCTGTATCAGGAGGAATTCTCATTTTCTTTATGAAATTAATAGTCTTTTATTGTTTAAGAGAATAATTCCTGTCACTAAATTTAGTTCTGCTTGTGTAGTTAGGTGCAGATACGTTAACATTTACCTTCCCCTGTTTGTAATGGATGGTCAAGGTGTTTGGCAGCATTCAGGTTTGTTTTGAAGGGTATCTTTTTGCAGGAGGAAAATGCACTTTCTTTTGTGAATAGAATGCCTGATAGATGTAGGCAGATATCCCTTGACAGGGCACTCTTAAAATACCTTGAAATCTAACCCCTTTCTTAATTGGTGCATTGTGTTTCTGTAGAGAATGCTTACTGGTCATAGCTCTTCCTTCTTAAACATGTTCTTCTCTTTTCCTCAGGCTTCCAAGAGCAAAACACTTGCTAAATGTTATCAATGAAAACTTTGGTACTCTTGCCTTCTGCCGCAGATGGCTTGACCGTCTGGGGGAGAGTAAATACCTAATGGCTTTGAAGAACCTGTGCGACTTGGGAATAGTGGATCCATATCCTCCCCTATGCGACATCAAAGGCTCATACACAGCACAGTTTGAGCATACTATACTGCTGCGCCCAACGTGCAAGGAGGTTGTCAGCAGAGGAGATGACTACTAACCTCAAAGCCACCTCAGCACCTTTATACTCTAGGCTTTGTTGGAACATACTATACCAGAATTGATTTGCAACATATTGTCTGTTTTAACAGTGGACTGATGTAATACTTTCCGTCTTTGGAAAGGAAGGAGTTTAATCAAAGGCAAGTCTTCTAATGTAACTAACCAAGGAAAAAGCTTTCAGGCCTTTAGAAATATTTTAAAAGTTACGTATGTTCAGGGAAACATGTGCTATAAGGTTCAGTTTTTAGTTTGGAATGAGTTATACATTTTGTTCTGAACATTTATGAGAAAAGATGCTTTTCAAATATTTATATTACCATATTCCTACTTGAATGCTTTGAATGACTACACCTGATTTCTGCGCCCAAGTCCTCTATGATATTGCCTTTTAAACTTCCTGGAATACATTTTATAAAAAATAAACACAGATTTTCAGATCTAAAAAAAAAAATATATATATACTTTTTAGAAGTCTGGTTACGATTCTGGTCAGGAGTCTGCTGGGAAACTGCTCTATTAAATATTTTACAAACTTGATTTGCCATTTCTTGTCTTGAGATTGGACCTGTTTTACCCCAAATATGAAACTTTGCCTTTCAGTGCTTGTTTAAACAGTTCGTCAGTGCTGGGATACAGGGCAAGAAGCTGTGAACTCTGCTGAGCAGAATGCGACATCAGTAGAGACGTGTGGTATGATTTGGTTTTGAGTGTGCCAGTCTTCAGTTTAAATGTCAGCTGTGTTAGTACGTCAGACATATTTGGTGGTCTCTGTTGCCGTTACCAGCAACATGCAACTTTGGGCTGAAGTCAGTGTGAATATTCGTCTCTGTCCCTACTTATTCTTTGCTGTTGGTATGCCCCCTTGCATGGAATGAAATTTTCCTTCATGTGATTCCCAGTCTCCTTAAAGTTCACATTCAGCTGGACAAGTTGTGACGACAAGGAAAACATTAATTTATTTTGGAGTGTTAAAAGTGATTCCATACAGGCAAACTAACCTGGAGTATATGATGTTTTCTTGATGTAAAAGGTCATTCATTATCTGCCTTCCTGCTGCAGTGAACCTGACTGTTGAATCTCATTTGTAAAGGTAAATTGAATCCCATGGCTCTTCAGGCCTGTTTGCAGTATGTCTTCTGGTGCTGTATATTTACCTTATGACTTGCCTATTAACATTTTATGTAGTTATGAGTAAGTAACAAAAATGACAGCTTCTTCAGTAGGACAGCAACAGTGCCTTAAATGCAACTGTTTAGGAAGCAGTGATACTTCACTTGCTCCTCTATAGTGACAGCTTGTGTTTGTTTATGGAGGAGTTCATACTAAGTTAGAAATATCAGTTCTTTTCCTCTCTGTCTTTCCATAAAAGCTGCCTTTTTGTCCTTTAAAACCCAAGTATGTGAGCCACAGTTTAGAGGGGAGCAGTGTCCTGTACTGCCTGCAGTTTTAAAATAAGAGACACTAGTGGTTTTGTTCCTGTGGTTGTTAAGTATTGTTTAAACTAAGTACTCCTTAAACTTGTAGAAATGGCTGAAATGGGATACTGAAATGTGTATTTCTGTTGCTGTTTGGGAGTCTTGGCATCCCAGCAATGTATTTTCAGTAATGTATGCAGCTGTGTGGGCGTGTGTGTCTCAGCTTCCAAACAAACAGTAGCTGGTTTATACACTTCTACATGGCAGAGTGAAAACTGGCACTTGAAGTGGACTTGTGGTGTAGGGAATTGCTGGGTACATCAGCTGCTGCTGTTTTTATTGATGCTAACAGGACTGTACTGCTGATGCACTTTTGGACTTGATAGGAGCAGGTTCTGGCAGAATGGATAGCTTCTTGCGCATTGCTTGTTTTTGTAACAAGCCTGGTTGTGACAAGTTCTGCTAGAGACAAGACAAATCTGCTTCAATTTGTAGCCCCTCATCTGCTAATTCCAGACTTTTCTCTCTGAAGAGATGGTCTTTTAGCAGCTCAGAAGTGCTTGGTGCTGTTCCTACAGCTTAAGGCTTTTTAATCTTCACTGATAGGTTACTTCAGAAGCAATCAGTATTACAGATCAATAGTTTATTTTCCTTTGTTTATCATTTACCTGAACATAATGGGAAGATCCAGGCTGGCAGGGTTGCTTCAGACTATACACTATTATTTTACTTCTTGCTGGCTGTTTGCTGATTCCCAGTGTAAGTTGATAATCACACGTAACAAGTTGCAGAGGAAATGCCTCAGAAAAATACTTACAGAACATGATGATTATTTGTTGTCATTAGATTCTATTGGATTTGTTTGGATACAGCTTCCTGTGCTGCTTGCTGACTGTCCTGCAGCTACACCTGTTAGTATAGAAGGCAAGCCCTATGTCTGCCTTTGCACTAAAAAAGAAAATCCAGTTTGTCAGACTTTTGGTCCAGATGTTAAAATCTGTCTTCTTCAAATTCCCAGAAGATGAGGATATCTTGTTTCTCGACTATGTGCAGCACCAGAAATGGTTAAGTTTTTGTAGAGTATGTTTATTAGAGGTGCCAGAGAGCTCAGAATTGACTTTGCAGGGTTTTTTATTCATGCAGACCTTGAGAGATGCATATTGTTTGAGAACAGAGAACGGACAGCTTGACTTTGTGTGATATGTCCTTTCAACGAAGGTATGGGTTAAGGTTTTCCTAACCAGGAGACTAATTTTAGACTTCACAACACTGCTTCTCTTGTGTTGTTTCGGTTGGGTTTTTTGTCCTTTTTGATCACCTGCTTAGGTCTTCAACCTGACTTAAGTCTTCATTTCGTGGAGCCTTGTATTTATGTCTGTAAATAGCAAAGTTAGGCTGTCCTGTGTTAAACTGGTCAGCAGCCCTTCGTGCACACTGTGTGGGCAGCAGGCACTGCCAGCTTGCGGCAGTCTTCACCAGTGGTTGAAAAGTTTCAAGCCTGCCTTCCTCCACTTGTGTGAAAGGGGTAGGTTGGGGCAGAAAGAAAGCAAAGTGAATGTGACTGTATTAGTGTTTAGGTGACAGCCTCGAGCTGTTGACAGTAAGGCAGCTGCCTGCTGCACAGGGTGAGCACTGGAGCTGCCCTGGTGCTTTTTCTTGGCAGCGTGCCCCTTGGCTGAGCTGGGCCTG
The DNA here is from genome assembly GCA_009867235.2 of Psittacus erithacus. Classification (NCBI taxonomy): domain Eukaryota; kingdom Metazoa; phylum Chordata; class Aves; order Psittaciformes; family Psittacidae; genus Psittacus; species Psittacus erithacus. Next base: position 10,907 of record WYDI02016815.1, read on the forward strand.
GGACCACGCTGTGTTGTGGCCCGTGTCAGATGGCTCTTACAGTATAGAACAGGGAAAATGGGGCTGGTGGGTGCAAACAGCACACATGAGGTGGGAGTCTTGCACAGAGAGATGGACTTGGTCGTCTGCTTCTCAATGCTCCTGCAGCTTGGGTACCTTATATAAAACAAATCTGTTAAAACTGCAGGAGCCTTCTATCTAAAGGCCAGATTCTACTGATTTTACTTGAACCAAAGAGGTAGTAATATTCAGAATTATTAATTCTCCTATATGTAAAATATTGTTCTGCTTGTGTGTTGATGGTATGTTTCCTCGGAGCTCCGTGCCTCACATTTTGGCTTAAAAATCAGTGTGTCAGAATGGTTTGGGTTAGAAGGGGCCTTGAAGATCATCTACTTCCAACTCCACTGCCATGGGCAGGGCCACCTTCCACTAGACCAGGCTGCTCCAAGCCCCATCCAACCTGGTCTTGATCACTGCCAGGGATGGGGCAGCCACAGCTTCTCTGGGCAACCTGTGCCAGAGCCTCACCACCCCCACAGTGAAGAATATCTAATCTAAATCTACCCTCTTTCCAGTTTAAAACCATTCTGTCTTGTCCTATCACTACATGCCCTTTTAAAAAGTCCCTCCCACCTTACGAGTAAGATCAAGGTTCTCACTTTGTAGTGGCAGATTATATTAAAAATTGGAATAAGCTTGGCGCTAGGTAGCACCTGCAAGATGTATCCCATGGGTTGTGCTCTTCTTCACACTGAAACATTTCATACTCTTGAAATAATGAACCAGTTGTAGCACTTCCCTACTTCAAAGCTGCTGTCAGCAACCTGGCTTGCAAGGGAGCAGGTATTTTAAAGGTGAGTAGCTACAACTCCTCAAAAGAGGCAGAAACAGGGGATCTAGGGAAGGAGGTAAAGTTGCTGTTACAGTGAGAACTGCAGTTTCCTCCAGCTTCATTATGTCATGTTGCCTTCAGTATATCAAAGGAGTATCCATATTATATAACAATACAGCACCAGAGTAAAGGTGGAATCATGGAAACTTCATGATGTGATGTGTAAACATGACTGGAATTTGTTCGTTTCATTTTTACAGGTGCTCTTTGGAGAAGGGGAACTTCGCCCAGTCCCACTTATTTAAAATATATATTTTCTACAGAAAGGAAGACAGGTGTTAGGCTTTTTATAGTTAATCATTTGCTGGGATTTTGCACTTCCATGGAATGTCGAGTACCAACAAATTGGAACACCAATCAGCTGTCCATAAATAAAGGCAGGCAGTGTATTTTCTGAAGTCATTCACAAAATAATGTGTTTGCCAAATGGTTTGTGAAAGTGTGTTTGGAGATAAAGGCCATGTAACTTGAAAAAAGCATAGCAGGTTTTAAAGCAGGATGTTATTTTTACATGAATTATAAAGAATGGGTTTTTTTCCTGGAGGGATTCAGAGGCAGTTCTGTTTTCATAATTTGGAATGTTTTGAGTAACTTTTAAAGTAGAAGAAAAAGTAATTAGGTACCTGTGCTGTGATGGCCACCCAACTCTTATAACTAAGGTTGAAAGTCATCTAGATTTTAGCTTTGCTTTGCATTTACACTGGTGCTGAGTTTTCTTTTACAAAGCTGCAGTGCTCAAAAAAACCCAGAACTGCATAGACTGGTCAGCAGTTAAGAGTAAGCCTTTTGCCCAGTTGTTTTTGAGCATTAGATGTATGCTTCTCCAGCTTTTGAAATTACTATTTTTCTTTTCTCAGTAAGGCCAAATCTCTGAATTCTTTAAACAAGAAAGAGCTGCATAGAAGCCTTATTTCCTGTTAAAGTGAGGACACAATCCCACTGCATGCTGTCTGAATGCACTTACCTGTTACCACCTGGAACTAGAAAATAGTTATTTTTCTCTCAGCAAGTGTGCAGCTGACACAAACTTATGCAGTTGCTGCCACCCAAGGGAGCAGGACAGGCTGGGAAATGGGCCACCAGGAACCTCAGGCAGCTCAACAAAGGGAAGCTCCACATCCCTCACCTAGGCAGGAATAACCCCGGGTACCAGCACAGGCTGGGAAGCAGCTCCCCATTGATGGGCCTGGAGGACAACCTCTGCATTGGGCAGAATATCCCAGATTGAGGGAGGAGAGTCCTTCCCTCTCCTCAGCGCTGGTGAGACACAGACTTGCTAGGGTGAGGTGACCAAAAGGCCAGGAGGATGATGAACAGGCCTGGAACACCTGACCTGTGAGGAGAGGCTGAGTGAGGTGGTAGTGTTCAGCCTGGAGAAGGGAAGTTCAGGGTGGATTTTAACCTTGTATTTATACACCTGATGGGAGGAGTAAAGAAGACTGAGCCAGGTACCCAGTGACAGGACAAGAGGAAACTGGCACAAACTTAAATACAGGAGGTTCCATTCAGGCAGAAGAGGAAACTGGTTTTACTGTGAGGATGGTCCAGCAGTGACACAGGCTGTCAGCAGACGTTGTGGTGTCCCCACCCTTGATGCTATTGGAGACCTGACTGCCCACAGCCCTGAGCAACCCTGTTCTGGCTGACTGTTTGAAGCAGAGTTGGACTTTATGAACTCCAGAGGCCCTTTCCACTGTCAGCCATTGTGTGCACTCTTTCCAAATGTACTTGGTGACAGCACAGTGCTGCTTCCCTCGTCTGTCTGGAGAAACAATCCAGCCACTCCCCTGAAGAAAGGGAGTCAGCAAGTGACCTCATAAATGCATGTAAAACTAATTACTGGTAATGTTTCTATCTTGTGTGATACTGCGTGCATGTGTGCACTGTGCTTGGCTGCCAAATTACTAGTCATCAAGCATTGCCATGTGTGTGAGGTGGTCCTGAATCCTTCATGAAAAATAATTACTACACAATTGCTTTACAAAGTTCCTACAACCCCTGACTGCTTGTGCAGTGAAAGGAAATTCAGCAAGGATGGACTCCACTTAACTAGGCAGCAGGTATCTGGGCTGCAGACAGTTCTTCACAAGGTGGAAATGGAGTTGCACCCTCAACCTTAACCTGGTTTTCTGAATGCAGATTAAAATGAAGGTGGAGAGTGGATGCCTTCATAGGATTAGTCTTTCATGCAAGTAACTTAGCTACCAAGACCAGCTTCCTCCTCATAAAGGAGGGAGCTCTGAACATACCAGGTGGGTTTTCCCTCCTTATCTCTTATGATAAAACAGACCACGCCACCAAGCTACACCCCTGTTGCTGATACAGGTGCTGCGCTGCTGCACTGTTGGCTTTACTGCTCTGCTAAGTTCCTGTGAGTTGTGGAACCTTGACTCCAGAGCAGCTGCTGCTAAAATGGAGGGTGGCCTTTGACCAAATAGCTGTCTGGTTTCCCAAGGCCTACAGCAGTGTACAAGCATTTCTGAAGATTCTGTCTGTCATGGTTTAAGCCCAGCTGGCAACTCGGAACCATGCGGCTGTTTGCTCACTCCCCCGCTTCCTCCCGGAGGGATGGAGAGGCGAATCAAAAGAATGTAGCTCCCATGGGCTGAGATAAGAGCAGGCCAGTAACTAAGGTATAACACAAACTGCTGCTGCTACCACCAATAATAACAATGATAAGGGAAATAACAAGGTAAGAGAATACAACCGCTCACCATCCGCCGACTGATACCCAGCCCAACCCCAGCAGTGATCTTGCCCTTCTGGGTAACTGCCCCCAGTTTATATAGTGGGCATGAGGTGCTGTGGTATGGAATACCTCTTTGGTCAGTTTGGGTCAGGTGTCCTGTCTCTGCTTCCTCCTGGCTTCCCCTCCT
>WYDI02016816.1:0-37333 GCA_009867235.2 Psittacus erithacus
TTTTTATAATTTATTTATTTATTTTTTAATAAGGCGACCCGGCTTTTCCTAAAAGCCCTGGAAACGGGGCGGGGATGGGGAGGAGGGAGGCTCAGCCGGTCCCCACCGGGGGATGCTCTTTACGGGCTTGTTGGGGGGTGAAAGCTTTGCCCTGGTTCTGAGGAAGGTGGAAGGTAATTGTAGAAGGTAGTCCAGGAACTATTTCTTGACGTAATTTGTCTCTGTCCTTTCCTTCTGCAGCTTCTAGCCTCTAATGGATACATTAAATTGAATATCGGTGGAAAGGGGAGAGGGGGGAAGTGAGAAGTGCGGTGGAGGTGGGCTCCCCACTTGGAGAAAGGAGCTGGGGGGGGGGGGGGAGGAAGAAGCTTTTAGCCTAAAAGCAAAAGGGGCTTTTGTCGTCTTTTGCAGCGCTGTCTCATCGTCTGGCTGCTCAGCAGCTGAGAAGTCTGTGGGGCACAGGCACATCTAGTCCTGTTTTGAGCAATAAGTGTCTTCAGGAGGAGAGAAAATAATCTAGACACAGTATGAGGAGCATCTTTGCAAAGAGGAGGGGGAAATAATATTAACAAACACCCCCCCCCCAAAAGAAAAGGGGGGGGAGGGATGTAAAGACTGGGCTTTTGCAGTGAAAGGCTGCATTATTCGGCAAGTAGTCGTGGATGTTTTTATGTCCTTCAATAAAATTTTTACGAGGATCATTTGATTGTTCATAAATGTGTCGTTCATTAAATAAAACCGTAGGACTGAGTTTCAGCTGTAGAGCTGAGGATGGGAGAACTTGTGCTTATCAGGAGGAAGCAACAACGTGTGTTGGGCACATGATTGTTCTGATATTTTTTTTTTTCCTTTTTGGTTTTTTTTTTTCTCTTTTTTCTTAACGCCTGGAAACTTTCCCTTTTTGCACCAAAATCGCTTGAAGAAGTTGGGAGCATTAAAAATTCCGTGATAGCCTGCCTGCATTTTGAGAGAATAACCTTTCCTTTGTAAGGAAAGACAGGTAGGTAAAGAGCTCACGCCCATTGGAGTCTGGAAGAAGGGAGTTAGGCGATTTCTCTGGAAAAAAAATAAAGAAGATGCCTAACAAAAAATAACCTCTCATTATCATTTTTAGAAACAGAGCCCCCCAAAAATATGGGTATTCTGGGCTCTCCAGGGCTCTCCATCACCTCGGGTTTCTAGGGCTGGGAGGACATGGAGGGAAATGGTCAAAATTTGGCGGAAGGAGGCAAAGTGGAGGCTGAGGACGCGATGAGGGCTCCTGCCGGGGGGGTGGGCAGGGAGTCTCCAGTGAGGCAGACTTCCCCAGTGACAGGCATTCTGCACAGCCCGGCCAAGTCCCAAGGACGGACACGGCAGAAACCGCTTCCAGTCCTGGTAGTTTGGGCTTGTGGCTTTTTTCTCCCCCCTTCAGTAGGTTGCATGGCAAATGCGAGCAGGAGGAGAAAAGAGATTAAGGCAGATTCAGGGCTGAGCAGGCAAGGAGGAGTGATGCTGCCATGAGAACCCCCCCCAGCCCCTTCACACTTACCCCCTCAGCTGAGCCAGGGTAAACCCCTGCACCTCAATCCATAGGGCTGCAGGAAAAAATGCTAAAATAATGAAATAAATACAAATGGAATGCCCAAGGCTGCCCTCGCTGCTGGTAGAAACAGGGTTTCCCTCTCGAAAAATAGGGAAGGCTTTAGAAGAAAAATATGATGGGAGGTGTTCGTCAAGGGACTCTGGATTTTCCAAATTCGAAGAGAAAAGTCATTGACTCGCTCCTTCCCTCCCCCCAGAATTTATTCTTCATTCCGTTTTAAGTCCCCTGCTTTATGTGAGCCCTTAAAGGGAAATATTCCTGCAGGAGCAGAATGTCTTCTTTGGCCTTTATCGAGACCCATTTATCTGTCAATCACCAGTCTCCAATGACGGTTATTTTTATGCTTGCGAGGAAAAAAAAAGCATATATATATATATATATATGCTCATCATTCTTTTATCTATTCCCCTTTTAAATATACTTACTTTGCAGGGCTGCTAATATAGTGACATGCGGAGGGGAAACAGCAGCGTGGCTTTTCTACTTTGGTGGGATATTTTAAAGAAAGTCCTTACAAAAGAAGGCTCATCTGCAGATGTATATGCAGAAGGGGTGAGGGAGAAAGGAAAAAGAGGCAGAAAGGGAAGGAGGGAGAGAGAAAGGAAAGACTGGGCATGCAGAGGGAGAGAAGCCCTGAAAAGCAGAGACAGTGGGGAGGTTTTCCAGTGGAACAAAAATAGTAATAATGTCAGAATACACCACAGACGAACCGCAAAACGAGCAGAAAATACCAAAGCCACGCAGCCATAATAAGTAGCAGCAGTTTTTGTAACCTTAATACAAGCAGGCAAGGTCACTGAATTAGTCGTGGATGGTGTATATTTGGTGTTACACAAAGGCAAACATATCTGGTAAAGATTTCTTTTATTCTCCCAGAAACCTGCAGCACACGGAATTACTCACTCCCCAGATAGCCGTGGGATCTTAAATAATAATGAAACCGTAAGATAGCGTTTGTATGGCAAACCCCTTTCAATCAGAGGCTGCTGAGCTCTGAGAATTAAGCAGTACAAAGCAGAGATGGAGACAGTTCACCTTAAAGCAAACTAAAGACATGCTTAAGACTAAAGACACTGCTTAAGACAATGTTTCTCCAGGTTTAGCTGCAGAATCCCGCTACACGATGTGAACATTGCCCTCCCCTAAAATTTAAACACGATGTGAACCCCCATAAAATATTGTCTTTTCATGCTTATCTCGACATGAAGTCATCCCCATGGATGAATGCAAAGTTATGAGAATACAGTCCACTCAGAGTGCAGGGCAAATAAAGCAAGATCCTGAAATATTCGTCTTTTCAGTAGCAGTGTCTCCAAGCAAATATCCAGGCTGGATTTAAAACACGCCTTGCTATTGAATACAGCAGCTACAAGGTTTTATGCACGCTCCAGCTAGACTCCTATGCCTCCACAAAAGCTCCGGTACTTGTTTAATGGGAGATTACCTCTTCTGAAATGATGGTAAACTATCACATCCCTTCCAGGCAGGCTAATATCTTTTCCTCTCACCTCCCCTTTTGAATCTGCGAGGGAAAGAAACTTAACTGCATTAAGCAAACTTGAACACTAGCAGTCCACAAGCCGTGTGAGTATTTATATTGTTATTTTTTCCCCTGATGGAGAATAAAAATAGCAAAGAAATGATTAAAAAAATAGAAGAAAATAGAGTCGCAAATTAGGAGGTTTACAGAAAATGAAGCCTTTGTCTGAGCACTGTCCTGGCTGGTTGACTTCTGACACCTTTTCGGAGCTTAAGGCTTCCCATATTCTCCCTGCTCCCTGCAAGTGCTGTGCGTGCTCAGCCCGAGCTGCATCCCTGTGCACGCAAACCAGGCTCTTTCCTTACTTCCAAATCTTTTGCTTTCGCTTTGAGAAATTCTCCCCTGATTGGAAGGAAGGGAGACAAAAAAATAAACCTAATAAAAAAGAAAAAAAAAAGAGAGAGAAGAGGGAGATAAAAAAAAGGGAAAAAACCCCCTAAGTATTGGACAGCTTCCTGCTGGGGTGACACTGTTTTCTTGGGGATTTTTCTTGCTTTTTAATGTTTTTATTAATGTTTTTTGCAAAAGGAGGTGGGAAGGGAAGGGCAGCCCACTGTCCCCGGTGCTTAAGGGGGGTCCCCCGCTCCCCGCTGCCGCTCCAGGCCTGAGCACTGCCAGCAGCCTGCCTTCCCCCGGAGCAGAGCGGGGCTGCGGCGCTGCTGCCCGCCGGGGCACCCAGGGGCCGGAGCCCGGAGCTCCCGGTGGGGGCCGCCCCGGAACCGCAGCCGGGCCGGGGGAGGATATGGGGGCGCCAGGGGGGGGGGTGGGCAGTGTGCCCACCACCGCAACCACCCCCCCCCAGCTAAGCAGCGAAATGGAGAGGGACAAAAAAAAGACAAACCATCCGCATCCCCTCGGTTCAATTAACACTGTCAAGTTCGGATTAAAACACATATCGGTGGTTTCTCGGCTCCCTTTCCCCCCGCCCCGGCCCCGCCGCGCACCTCCAGCCCCTGCTTTGGGGGAGCAGGGAAGGGCGGTGCTGCCTTCATCTCTCTCCAGAGGCGAAACGAAAGTAACCCTCCAGCCAGCTCCAGCTCCCACTCCCTGCCTGCATTTTCAGCCTTAAGCCGAAATAAAGTTCCCTTTCCCCCCCTTTCTTTGTCCTTTTCCATTCCCTTCCTCTTCTCTTTCGCCTGCCCAAGTTCTTTCTCTCTTTCTTTTGTTCCTTCTTCACCCCTCCTTTCCTTAAAAAAAAAAAGAGGGAAAAAATTTGTACACAATAGATTGAATGAATCTAAAGCAGACTCTCTGAAGAGGCTGCGAAATATTTCCTGATCCTCCAGATGCCTCTGTTTATTCCAGGATTGTCTCTTAAAGTAAATAAATATGGGGAAAGATTCATTTCAGGCCAAATACCATCCGTGAATCTTGCAGCAGCGCGATAGCAGGCTATAAGCTTTGCCTTTCCCTCCTCCCTTCCTTTCCCTCCCCCCCCCCCCCCCCCGCTAGATTCTTTGGCTGCTTGAAAATCATATTTACTTAAGCTTCCTTAAAAGTTATCATATATAGAAAAGCTCCCCAGGACAACAATTGACCCCTGGAACTCGCACATCTCTTTATATCAACGTGAAAACTCCTATCTGAGTCAATATAGGAGTCATAGCTGAGGCACAGAAAATCAGCATTCCGCTTAAAATGACACTGCAGAAGTTTTTTACCTGCTTAAGTGCTTCCCCCCCGCCCCGCACACCCCCCGTCTCTGTCTGTTGCTAAGAATTCCTGTCTCTCCAGTGTTGGAGGTACAGCTAATAGACAATAAATTCCGAGGTGCAATTAAAGCTAAGAACAATTTCTTTAAGTGTGTTATGGTCTCCTTTTCCAAAATTTCAGTTCTCCCCCAGACGAAGCCTGCTGCAGATGTTCACAAACCCCAGCAGCCCGCGAGGGTGTAAAATCCAAGCTCCTTTCCTCGCTGCTCTCCAGGTTAGCTCGGTTTTGGGTGTGATATGAAATGCAGGTCAACAGAAGGGGAAAAAAATTCCCAGCGAAGTAAATTAAAAGAAGAGCAAGAAAACAAGCCTGAACCCAGAGAGGCGAAGTGTATACTGCCTGAAGAAACATATTTCTATACTTCTGCCTTTACATTTATTATGTTTCTGTCAGACACCCTGTAATTAGCATAGATAACTATAGTTGCAAGCTCCAAGTTGTGTCTGCAAATTCTATTGTTTGGCTGCTCCAGTTGCACACCAGCGAGCTTGAAAGCGAGCACAAGGTGTTAGGAAGAGCCTGGTGCCCCCAGATAAGACAATAACCCCACGAAATGTATAGGGGAGGTGGGAGGGGGGGCGGAGGGACGAAGGGTGATGCTTTAGGCAATGGATTCCAGCCCAATCTGCACCGCAATATCTCTGGCCTGGTGCAAACGCCTCCTCCAGGAGATCAGCTCAGTCCTAAACCTGCCTTTATCTGCCACAATTATGGCTTAAAATAAAGAATATTCAGGCAATACCCGGTGTTCTCTCTCTCCATCCACCCACCTCCCCCTCCAAGTAGTTATTTGTAAAGGTCATCTGCAGAGCCAATACCTGTGGAAATCCTCGCTGTCTGAGCCAGACACCCAAACACTTCAAGATAACAACCTTGAGCGGGGACATTTGCTACCATTTACACCAGTCCCAGTTTGTTTTCCAGCCATGGAGCGGGTTCGTCTCATAGGGAAGACTTGAGCCTACAGGGGACTGTCCCAAAATCCAACTGTGAGAAGCCAGAACAGCTTTTATTTGGCGGGGCTTAGAGCAGGGAGGCGGAATAAAACAAAACCCAAGCATAATATAGTCCAGTTTTTCCCCTGCTGCAGGACAGGAAAGAGTTTATCAACACAACCGCATCTCCCCACAGCCTCCTGCTCCACTCTGGGAGCAGGTTTTGCTAAGAGATCTTTAGGAAAACCCCCCAAAATTCTTCGTAACAGCAAAGGATAAAGTTCATCTATGGGTGATGCCTGTGCGAGGCACAGGCGAAAGCCTCCAGGTTTTTAAATTACACCTGCTGGGAGAGGAGTATTATACAAAGAGACGCAAGAAGAGTTATGCTATCCAGTGAATCGTAATATAGCTAATATTTTACTGTGATAACAGCAACCCAAAGTGCATGAGCATGAGCAACAAACCAAACAGTATTATGTGAAGAAAGATGAAGGCGAACAGCATGGTGTCTTTTTGGCTACCCATGTTTTTACATAAAAAACAGGCACATCTATACGAAATTGTTGAAGCAATAAATTCCCACTGTCCTTCTTCCCCATCTAATATCATAATTAAAAACCAGTAGGGGAGATTTTAAACTTTTATTGCATTTCTGGAGTTAGGTTGCTAAACATATATTAACTTTAGATTCTTCTCTTTCTCTCCAGGGGGGTGGTCTCTCAGAAATAAAATCAATCTTAATATACACATTATAGATATTGTTTTGTCTTGTACACGCTGTTAGAAGAAAGGGAAAGAAATCTGCTGATAGTTAATACAGAGAAGGCAAACTCATCATACATGTAATGAAACCTTTAAATCATTCAATTATCGCAGCACTAATATCAAATAATTATGGTTAAATGTACCAGTAATCAACCTTGTCCCTGTTGAAATATTAATTTACAGTATTGTGAATGAGTTTCTTCTTTTTTTTCTTTCTCTCTCTCTTTACTCTTTTTTAAACCCGCTTATTACATTTTTTTCCCAGCCTGGTGTATTCAGCCTAAAAGGATGATGAAAACAGCCGTAACCCCATGCAACATTGCTTTGGACCAAATCCACAATCATTTTGTCTTATCCGCACTTCAAATACAACATCGTTAACACAACAGCCAAAGCAAAGCGAGATATTTTCAAACCGACGCTTAAAAATGCACTTTAATTCATCGCACGTGATTTTATTCTCATCCTGTTCAGAACATTCACACCAAGAGCCCGTCCTCTGAAGCAAGGGCATCGCTATTTTTGCAATCGAAATATACCCCTCGCACAGCAACTTTGCTCTAAGGCTCACACGTATGAAGTCGAAGGAGGGAAAAACCCCAAAATATCACAATCCAACAGCAGAAAAAATCAAAACTAAACCCCAAAAGACGCCATTCCCACCAGATTTGGGCATGCCTTGGGAAAACCCGCCAGCCTGCCATTTTGCTTCTCCAGAAAAACCCAAATAGTCAGAATTTCAGACTTTATTTCTCCACCTCAACCTGTTCCTCTCCACCCTAAGACCAACACCCGCTGCTCTGGGGTTGAGATATCACAACACACAACTCTGTGCAAAGCCCTTGCTCGCACTCAGCAGATTCTGCTTTCAGCATATTTACTTTTTCTCCTTGCCATTTCACGGACACGACTAGCCCCACGCACAGCACAGGACCCCGCACTTTTCCTCTATGAGGTCGGCTGATATTTGCTTTCTTTTTTCCCCTTTTTTCTCCTCTTTTTCATATTGAAAAGCTCAGATGCAGATACAACTTTTCCAACTTTGCCAGCACATTTTTTGAGGGGAAAGTAGAAGAGTAACCGGTTTTTTTGATAAGACAGACGCTGCTCATGTAACACAGACGTCTGATTTTCTTTGTCAACAGTTACTTAGCTTTTATATGCATCCTTACTAGAAAGTAAGTCATAATCCAGGCTGAACTAGCCGCGACATAGGAACCCTGCTCTTGAAAGTGAAACCCCAGACCCCGATTAGAGCATGGAAAAGGGTTATTAAATTTTATCTATCCTGCTTTCGCTGGGATGGAGAGAGAGAGCAGAAGTTGGAACCCCCCCAGTTCCTGCTTTGTTCTTCCGTCCACCTTCACGAAACAGAATCCACTGCAACTTCTCGGGTTTAATAGCGAGAAGGCTCAGCAAAAGACGGCAAGAGGAGAGCTCCCAGGACCAGCACCTTCCTCCACCAGCACCCCTTGCCAGTTGCTCCCCCCCCCGAAGAAAACCCAATCCAGCGACCTTTGCAATTCCCAAGGAGCAGAAAGAGACCACCTTTTTAATGTATTGATAAAAAAGCAACCACGGGGGGAACTCGAGCTGTGTGTGTGTGAGGGGATATTTTATTATATTTATCCCCCCCCCTTTTAAACATCACCCGCGATGTGCAAACCCTGGGGCTCTGCCAATCATCCCTCTCTGCAAGGCTATTTTAATAACTTGGGTAGGAAAAGCTGCCTCCTTTGTCTGCCTCATTTATCCGCGCAGCAGAAACAATAGAGCAGAGGGTAGGAAAAAGAGGGATAAAAAACAAAATGGGGGGAGCAAAATAACCATCTCCCTAACTCTGGGAGGGGGGGATGTAGGGAATATGGGGGAGGGTGGTGGACCAGGGAGGTGGTTGCGCTGGTGCTGACCCCCCCACCCCGGTTGCCACCACCTCCGTGGGTGGTTTTTTGGCTTGCCGGCTCTCGCTGTAAGTTGCGCGGGGCGCAGGGCGCTGCCGGGCGGCCCCCGCGCAAGTAGCGCCCCGGGGCGCGCACGGCTGAGCTGCGTGTGGCTAGCGGAAACGGCTGCCCTTGATGAAGACTAACTGACGTAATTAAGGCAGTTTCTTGTTGCCGAGCTAAAAGCCAATCCCAACAACATGAAACTACCTAAACCACAGATCAGCTGCATGAAAAGGGGCGGAAGATCCACTCATTTCTGTCAGAGAGGAGGGAAAGAAATAACAAAAAAAAATATAGGTCGATAGAGGAGACAGAGAGAGGAGGAAATAGAGGAAGGAAGATAGAGAGAAAGAAAGAAAATCGCCCCCTTTGTTGCTTTTCTCTGTTCACCCCCTCCCCTTTCTCCCCGAAACTGGCGTTCCGGCATTGCAACATGGTAAGCAGCCTCCGCCAGAAAATGCTTTGGAGGGGGGGAAAAAGGGGGAAAATAGACCCCCCAAAATCCGAAGCGGCATCTTTAATCTCTCCATTAAATCCCTTTTTAATAGACGCTAGATGGACTGCTCTTCGCACTGTCTGCGGCGGAGGCGTTTAACAGGATAGCTCTAAAATCTTGACTTATTGCAGGCTGCGCTATCTTTCATTGCCAATGTGGCTGCATCCTGACATTATCCCTTTTAAATTGCATAGATAACTCCTGCTGCAAGCGAAAAAGGCTTCCCTAAGAGCACTCCACAGCCAGCCAAACTGCCACCAAAACAAAATCATCTCATGCCTACACTGTCCTTAGCCATCCTCCTCAGAAAGCCACTGCAGTCATCTCTGAAATATATAGGCATCTCTGCACGCACCGAGGCAACATATGCTTTTCAAGTCCTTCAGCCACACTCCTAGCCCCCAAAAAGACGAATAATCGAGAATTCACACCTATAGACAAGCCTCTATCATCCCTGAGCCAACTTCATACAAGTAAGTTTCGAGGGAGGAGGTGGGGGGGGGGTAGGGAAAAAATGGAAATATATGCGTAATCCTTCCTCAACCATGCATTTTCTCGCTGAAAATTAGCTGTCAGATGCATAGAAACCTCTCCCGGGGAGAAAAAAATCCTCCAAGAAACCCGAAGCTCAGAGGCGTCCGTAAGACTGCAGCTTCAAAGTGTAGTTCAGCTCGGCTCTGCCGTTTACCTTGGTACAGAGGAAAATATCTCCACTTGTGCTTCAGACATGCAGCCAGCCAAGAAATAGTCTCTCTTACCTTGCTACTCCTTCCACTTGCCATCCCATGGTCTGTTTTATTTAAGTGTATTCCCTTTAATAGTGATTCTTCCTTAGACCACATAAGGAGCGTGTCTTCCCTTAAAAAGACCCAAAGCAATGAGTAGTGTGCATCCAAAGATTGCTGTTTCAGCTCTGCCTTCCTTCCCTCCTCCACAGTCACCTTTAAATGCATCTTTTACTGCTGCAGCACATTATATTTGCAGATCATAAAATCCACCTCCAGCGCTTACCAAGACTGTCCTGACATTACTGTTTTATGACCTTGACTTATTGTGGTCACCTGGATAATATTTAAATCAACGTTATGGTCTCTCACTTATATTAAACCCGCTAGGATACTCTCCTGAAAGCCTTAAAAGGATGAGTCCTGAGGAAAAAAAACACTACATAGGGGGGGAAAACACTGTTTCTAAAGAAAAAATACACTTTAAAAAAACCCACTTGTACACGGTTCTATGAAATTTATTTTGCTCCATAAAGGAAGATACATGCAAAGTATAACACATACAGAATATATTTAAATAACACAGCCACGAGAAATGGACTTTTCCATAATAAGATACCAATACTGCTTTATTTTTTATTTATTTTTTTTTTTTGTCTTAAATATATGGTAGATAGTATCACTTCATTGGGAGAAACTGCATAACTACAGGATGTGAGCATGTTCCCACTGCAACTTTAATTTACAGACACTTATATGAAATCCATCTTTTAGTCATTTTTATTATACAATAGGCAGACTACACTAGAATATGAAAAGCAAACTTTCGGACGCATCTATTATCCTAAACATAAAATGCATAGAGAAAGGTCCTTCTGGTTTGTGCTGCACGTAAATAACTTAAACATTTTATAAGATGGTTTTTAGCAACCATCTCCATCTTTATTTTACATAGAAACACAGATGCAATATATATCCTCATGCTCATACCGCTGCCTCTTCTCTCTACAAACTGTAAATACCCAAATCATTCGAGGTCCTTTAATTTTTGCATACGCATTGCATTTATACCCAAGAAAGGGGGGGGTGAGGATTAAAATAAAATAAAATAAACCCCCCAACTGCACAAGGCTTTTAATTATTATTATTATTTTCCTCTCTCTTTCTCCCCTCTCCCTCGCCTGCACAGGGGCTGGGGCACACTCAAGTGAAATTAAAATTAGAAGTCAGTTCACGGATTCGGTTCTCTCTGTTCATTTTCTTGAGTTTCATCCTGCGGTTTTGAAACCAGATTTTGACTTGTCTGTCTGTCAGGTTAATGCTCTTACTAATCTCCAGGCGGCGCTCACGGGTCAAGTACATATTGAACAAGAATTCCTTCTCCAGCTCCAGCGTCTGGTGCTTGGTGTAAGGACACCTTTTCTTTCTTCCGCTCTTTGCTGTCAGCCAATTTCCTGTAGTGTTTTCTGCCTTTATATCCTCTGTTAAAAATAACATCGTTACATAAGTATCCGGGGAATGAGAAAGAGGACTTACCCGATTGCATCATTTGGCAAAGCAGCTTCTTTTGGGGGGGGGGGGGGAAATAATGAAATAGCTGTATTTAAGCTTTTATTTATTTATTTCTTAATTTTTACATGAGAAGGCAGCTCGCCTCTGGGCAAAGAAAAGAAAAGAAAGGAGCCGGGATGACGTGCTCCCCTGGGGGTTTTAGGGAGGAAAGAGCAGGTCTGGAGAAACTAAGGGGGTGGTTTGTGCTTAGGAGTAAACCGGTGGTAGCAGCGCGCACCTCCACCTCTCAGCTATGCAGACAGAGTGGGGCAGCGCGGGGAAACCGCACTGCTCCGCGCACTCCCAAGGTGGGGGCTGGAGAATATGAGGGTGTGGATTTATTCTGGCTTTACTAGGCTGGATGGAGGGGCTCAAAATATCACTAATTAAAAATAATTGGGGGATCAATGATGGGATTTGTGAGTCCTTTGGAGGTCTCGGGTTTTCCCCAAGTCCCCAAAAAAATACGTTATTTATCTGGTCTTTGAAAATGAACTGCAGAGGCTGAAATACTTGCTTAAAGACGTGTTATTTTGAGGGAAAGAACTCTATTTTCGCTCGTCCTGGAGCAGCCTTTCCGTCAAGTGTATTTTTTGTTGTATGAAATAGATTTGTCTTTATGAGCTGTGGGGGTATGTATAGGTAAATTCGGAGGTAATTGTAATCCCATAGACACTCTTCTTACTCTACACACTCGTATAGATACACATACATACACTTTGCAAAGGCAAACGTATTTCACACGTACATAAATAAACACAGCGAATACTTGGGCTTTGAATTTGGTCATGAGAAAATCCTGGCACCAGCAGCCAATATTTCTCCCTAAACTAGAAGGAAAAACAAAGCGGATCCTGCAATTGTAGCAACCTCCCGGGCACCGCATTCCTGCCAGATCAGGAAATCCCAAGAAACAAATTGATTTAGCCAAAGGCACCTTCAAAATCTGCTGCTGTGACATGGACTCAAAGCTCGCGTTTGCCGAAAACCTTGAATGCCACCAAGCCCTGGAGATAGATCCCCTTGGAAATCAAATCGCCCCCCAACAGCTCCGGTTACAGGAGAAAGGTCTGGACCTTGTGCCCGAATAAAAACTCAGGTTCAACATAAACGAAACCCGAAGCTAAACCTGATTTTAAAAGGAAGCAACAGAAAGAGAAGCAAACCAAATCCACCCCAAATTGGATCTGACCATTTGAAAACACCACAAACACCACGAAATGCCTTTTTAACCGCAAAAAACATCGGGGGAAACCACGTCTTTCTCCACGCACTCCTTTTGAATTTAACATCCGAAACGCAGCAAAGCCTCGATCTGTATTTTTTCCTTTCTTTCCGCTTCAATTGCAAATCCAACTCGATGTAATCTTTATTTCGGGTTAACTCCCACCAAAACCTTTCTTGGCGTGGAGGTTGAAGGCACTTTGTGCAGATAAGTTTGCAGGGGTTTTGATAACCTTGACTTTGCTTTCTTTTTTTTTTCACGGGTGTGTGTAATTGTAACTCAGCTGTCAGATAATATCTTTTCCCTTTGGATGCAGAATGGTTGGATGCGGAATGGTATTTAAAGAAAAGGGGGGGGGAGAATAAAAAATTGCAACAGCAAGGGAAATAATAAGTATTTATCGGTGCAGCTTTAAAAAAGGCCAGTTTTGGAGGAGGGGAAACGCCAGAGAAGAGGTTTTGCTGGTGCCACAACATCGAGACGTGTTTGCGTGGGGGTCCTGGGTGGACCCCCACGCCTGCAGCCTTGCATGCACCCTCCCCACACCACATCCACTCTGCTACTGCTGAAGCCCTAATTATAGCCTAGATCCTGACACACGGCGGATATTTTAATCCACATACCACAGGCAGAGCATGCAATCCTTTGCTTAGATCTGAGCAGTATTTTCTACCAAGTTTTTAGGGAAATTCAATCCCTCCCTTCACATCATTCCCCACTTATTGACCCGATAGAAGCCTCAGAATCCACCTCGCTTCAAATCAGGACAGAACCCAACCCGAATATTCACATTGCAATAGATTTCAAGCCATACGCAACCTCCACAGAGAAAAGAAAATGTGCTGAATGAAAGCCTCTTTTCAGAAATTCCCGAACTTAAAACATCTGCTCAACACACAGAAACATTTTTTGCCTTCGCAAACAAAACCTCAGTCCGCCAGGAAAAAAAATAGAAGGCAGCTTTTTCCTCTGTGAGTCTCCCAAGAAGCTTCCAAGCCATGGAATGAGGCTGTGTACAACTCCAGACTGAGACGGTTGCAACTGCAAATGAGACTTTACGCATTTTCGTTTTTTCACCCCATTTTGACGCCGAGCAAACCCCACAGAAGACAAATCCGCTCAGCACACAGAAATAAAGCATTTGCGTAGAAAGCGAAATGAAAGGGGGGGGAAAAAAGGCTTTATCTGCCTTCAAAACCACAACACCATCCCTCAAAGAGCCCTCCCCAAACAACCAAACCCCAAGTCTCTGCCATTTCAAAGCAAAGCCACCTCATCTTATCGCATTCTGCAGCGAGGATTACAAGGATCACATTATTTTTTAGCACGAATACATGCACAATAAATTCTTTTCCATGTAAACAGCGAGAGGACGAGTTCTTAAGTAGCTCTCTGCTCCCTTTTCTCAGCTCTAAAACATACAGATTTTTGAAAACCCCATAAAAGCAACATTTCTATGAAGTGCATTTTTTTCCTTAAACGACACCAACAATAAAGAGCATTATTGCGCCAATTTCTGGAGGAGAAGTTGGCAGGGCAGAGAGCACATTAGTGCATATTCGCATTACTCTTGCTCTTATTAGCCATGAATAGTTACAAATTGCTGAAATTAGCTACTGGTAATGAATGATTCCCTTACCTTTAGCTTCATTGTCAGAATTGTCAGTGCTGGTGTCAGTGTTTTTATTCAGCTCTTTCTCTGCTTCCGAAGGACTTATTTTGGGTGCTGGGGCGCTTTTTTCTGTTTTAATTTCGTTCGTGGATGTGTTCTGAGTATTATCTGTTTTAGTGTTTTCGGGGAAACTCACTTTAGCCACCGGGGGAGGCGGAGGAGGAGGAGGAGGTGGTGGTGGTGGTGCTGGTTCCAGATGCTCATTCCTTGGGTTCAGGCTCGCCCTGGATTCAAAACTTGCCTCAAACTCATTTGGATTGCTGCAGTTTGACGTCTTCTCCATGGAGGGGTAACCTTGGCTTGCTCGGTAGTAGCTAGGAACGGGGACTTCATGGTCATTTAGGCAAGACTCAGGCATTTGGCTGGGGTAGAGGGCTGCCTCTGTGGCATTTTTTGCTCTTTTATCAGCGTTATACATACAGCAAACATTCTCTTCCTTGACATTGGTTGGGAAGGAGCAGGATGGGAGCTGTCTTGCAACAGGTTGCTCGATCCTGTACGTATTTTTGGGGTCACACCAAGTGTCTAGCTGAGAAAGGTAAGATGGATAGGTGCTGAGAGACAAGGTAGCGCTATTCACCTCGTCCCTTTTGGAAAGAGACGGGATAATTCCACAGTTCCTCATGACTCCGCAGCTGAAATCGCTCCCAGGCTGCATGTACATCCCTTGGCTGGAGGAATAATTCTCCCCTCTACAGGTACCGGCCAACGAGTCCATCAAAAACGAGTTGGAAGTCACATTGTTGGGACATGACATTTTCAGAGAGGGTTTTTAAGGAGGAATACTCCAGCCAGGGGCTGACATCTTTTTTTTAGGGGGAAAAAATATCAAGCACCATAATTATCCACGCATCGCTCTCCCCCCCTCCACCCCCCCACGTGATGCCCAGGCCAATGAGGATTGAAAATGGCCTTGATGATTCAGACGGGGACGACGTCACGGGGGTCAAGTTGGCGGGACCGGGAGCGGCACCATGGAGCAACAGCGACATCTGCCAGCACCGGGCCGGGACCTTCACGTTGAACAAAGGCAGAGCCCCGCCGCCCCGTTCCCCTCCCGCCCGTTTGTTTACCAACGGAGCCACGCGTGGAAAGGGGCAAAGGAAGGGGCAAAAATACAATTACATTTTTTTTAATGATTTTTTTTTTAATTAAAAGGGAATTTGGGCAGCGGGTAAAATTTGAATGGAAAAAAATCAATAATCTCAACATCCCCCACCCTTTTTCCCCCTTTTTCCCCTTCAGAAGTCTCTTTTTGAGCCCCAAACCCGATTAAAATTTGTTATTCTTGTCTCTCCCCCCCCCCCCATCCCACCCCCCTTTTCCTTTCTCCGCTCGGCCGCTCCTTCCTCCTCCTCCGCGGCGAGGCTGGGAGAGCTCCTTTGGGCTGAGCCGGCTGCTGCGCTGCTTCGTCTTGGCGTTATTTTGATGCTTATTACAATTATTCGGGGGGTTTTGTGTATGGGGGGGGGGTTGGATGGGGTTTAGGGGGTGCGGTGGGCTGATGCTCCTGGGCGCCGTTTTGCTTTTGCTGGTTTGAGACAGACCTGGGAAGAGAAGGAGGGCAAAAATTGGGGAATAATTCAGAGACCCTTCAGCCAGGCATGTCCCTAAAACCCCGAAGCTCCTCAGAGCAGGTTGGATATTTCCCAAGCAGGTTTTCTAATGAAGAAGAATCCTAATTTCCCTTTATTTTCCTTTTTATTTCCTTGTCTTTTTTTCCCTCTCAGCAAAGCAGCTTCGCCCTCCCGGACTCCTCAAAGACAGCTTTTTTTAATTATCCACTTTCATTCCCGAACTGTCTTAAGTTTCTGGGCTAAAATGGCATGCGTGATGGTGTGCAGGGCGGGGGTAAAAAAGACAATTCCCCTTGGAGAGGAAAAAGGGGGTCGAATTTGTGAACAGGGAGCGACTTTCAGCTGGGAAACTGCGAGAGCGGTGGTGTGGTGGGTTTTCTCCCCTCCTATCTGTCTGTCTCTCTGTTTGCTCCCTCTTTCTCTCCGGGAAATATCTACTGGTGGGGGGATTAATAAATCTAACCTGGGACTCAATACATACCATGCAGAAGGCTTTATAGACTGAAACTTTCCCAATTTGGTCGGGTTTTATCTGATTTCTGTCTTATTTTTTTTTTTCCTGGGCTGATTTCAAGAGGAAAGTTACTTTTCTCTCCAATATTTTCTCTCTCCTCTTTCGTGGCTCAGTTCGCTGCGATGGCAGCTCAAGTTGTTGTTTTCCTGTAAATCTGAAATCTCTGAGCACGATCTGATGCCTTAAATGCGACGGAATTCAAACCTTCGCGGTTACCGCGCCCTCCCTCTCAACTTTATATTCTTCATTATTATCTAAATCCTGTAGAAATTAAGCTGTAGAGGGGTTTTTTGGGGGTCATTTCGCCCAGCACGTTAAAGTGCTGGTGGATGAGCTCTGATTTTAGATGTGGCAGCGGATTAGGGCAATGGCGAAAAAATAAACGAAAAGGGAGATTGCCCGGAATTTCAAGATCATTACGATTAGAAAGAGACGGGTTCAGAGTCACTTTCAAGGGAAACAAAAAGAAAACGCCACCTTTCATTAAAAAAAAAAAGGAAGGGGGGGGGAAGAAGAGGGGAAAGGGGGAAAATGAAAGGGGGAAAATAAAAGGGGGAGTAAGGGAAAAGAAGGAAAAGAAAGGGGAATCAAAAAGAAGGAGGGGAGAAAAATAAGCGGGAAAATAAGAATAGGGAAAAAAAGGTAAAAAGAATGAGGAAAAAAATAAAAGGGCAAAATCATGGGGAAAAAAAAGTACGTTGGAGGAGAGAAAGTGGAACTTGACCGTTTGGGTGATTTGTAACGGTTTAGAGCAAAGTCCTGCTTAAATATTCTCACGTCTGCAAACCTGTTTTCCCAAAGATTTTTAAAAGCAAGGCTGTAAAATCCCCTCGACTTAACTTTCAAGAGCCTTTCGGGTCTTCTCTCCGCATCAAGTGGGACAGGTTTCAATATCTTAGGCCGAAAAAGCCTCAAAGTGGATAATCCTATTTCGGGTGCCCCCTTCCCCAGCACAGTAAAAGCGTTCGAGGCTTCAGACGCCATTTGGTTCCCCTGGAAAGCTATTTGCGACTTTATTGCCTCTATTTGTGTTATCTGCATAGGTCTTTTTAAAACAGTTTGATAGAAATCGTTCAGTTTTATGATATCCAACGAAAATTCCACATAATATTTATAAGCAAAGAATAAAACTTTAGTATGGGAGCCAATATTTTCTCATTTATAGGTGATGAAATTAAAGACCAATGCAATTTTGTATTATATTGCGCTTTTTTCCCCCGGTTTGATTTTTTTCCCCTCTTCTACATTTTTCCCCCCTCCGTCTTTTACTTTATTTTTGCAGCTGATGTGGCTGGCCAGTAATTTATGCTGTTCAGTCAAATAGTTACACATGTGCATTTTTTGGGACACCAAAATTTGACCTCATAGTTTCCTGTATTGTCTGCTCAAAGATTAAATATGTTTTCCTGATTTTTTGGTGGTGGCTTTTTTTGCCCTGTGTTCTGGTGGGTGCTTTTGTCGAAGGAGATATGAAGGAGTTGCATGGAGCACATCAAACGTGACATTAAATAATTGGAATTCGCTTCTCTGCAGAACCAGGCACTTCTCAAGAGCATCTCGAGCAAAGCTCCTCATTCAGGTTGCTGGAGCGAGGAGGGGAAAAAAAAGTGCTGGAAACCTCATCTTTTATGAATGTGTAAACGCTGTGAGTATAAAATAAAGATTTACACCGATCGCAGGCATTTTGTTTACCAGTTTTGGTCAGCACAAGCTACCGATGTGAATGTTTGAAGGGTTTTAATCCTGCTTCCAAGTTGATAACTAGCATCTTCGGGAGTAAAGGCGGTTGAGTAAATATAATAGGAGATTATTCCTCAAAATATGACTTGGATATATACAGAAACTTCACCGTGATGGGGTTTTTTGGCCATGGAGGAAGAAAGTTGACATTATGAAGCAGCACAGAGACGTCTCCAGGAGAGCGAATATTGTTTAAAGTTAAAAATAATTAGAAGTATGATAAACATGGGTCATTAATGGAAAGAGAAATAAAATTCATCAGCCTAAGTGGAACCCCCGTTGGGAAAAATGCTTTACTCTAATTACAGAAAATAAATACGAACAAATGCTATTAAAACTTAAAAGGAAAGAGTCTGCCCGTGGTAAGGACTTTAATAACCTACTTTGAATTTTACACGCTTTTCGGGAAACCACGCACACATCCTCCCAGTCTCATGCGTGGGGCTGCCCTTGTGGGTTCAACACGGCCTTTTTGAGCCGGTTTAGGGTGTTTTAACCACTGACTACGAGACTCACACTCACGAAAGAAGTGAAGTTTTGCCTTTCCTTTCCCGGTTCTAGGGGTGTCCCCGTGTCCTCCCACCGTTCCCAGCGCCAAAGACATAGGAATTGCCCATAAACACCCCCAGATTGGCGCTGTGGGTGCCAGGGAAGCCTCTCTAGGCACGGAAGAGCGGATGGGAAAGGAGAAAAGATACCAGAAAGCCCCCTCTTCTGCCCATCACCCCGAGGAGTATATAAATGTCTACGATTTCCAAGACAAAGCATCTCTCAGGCTTCCCCGGAATATTTTACCTGTCCCCTTTTCAATCTAATTATTTAACCGTGAGTTATGTGTAGAAAGTGTTTCTTATGCCCATTGTATTTTTTACCAAGTTTTCTTACATTTTTATGACAAACATTCATTTTCGCTTCGAGGAAGTATTTGGTAGCAACACTTTAATGATTACCTTAAATTTGTATTTCTGCCCGGTATTATGCCCCATGTTGTAGCGGAAATAATTCTGATTTATGACAAAGTACACTGGAGTACAATAACAGCGATGCAAAAATAAAACCCACGCCTTTATATGTTGGCTTAGAAACTGTAAACTATCACCACAAGAAATCTATCAAACTTTACAATCCCTCTTACCCTGCTTCCTTCTTTCTGAGTAACTTAAGTCAAAGAATTATGGAATGATATTATGTTCCTTGAGGTGGTATTGAAAACTGTGTTCAAGCTTTTCTACCCCCAACATAGCACCCATGTTCTGGAGGGAGTTTGGACCCTTTTCCTTCCCCTTTGATCACGAAGGCGAAATTTGGAAAGTGTAATTTATACAAAAGCGAGCGCAGGCAGGGTGACAGAGCCCAACGATGTGACACGGGGATTTTGGAGGAGTTTATTCAGTGCTGAAATGTTTCCTTTAATTTTCCGATCGTGTTAACAAACTTAAATATTGCCCCTCCTCCAAAAAGAAAGAAATAAAAAGAAAAAATGTGGGGGGAAGGACATAATTATTTCTCACAGAGGTGGGAAAATCCGGGTGGGAACTCTGAAAATGGGGATTATTGCACGTTTGGAAAATTAAAGGTGAGGGGGTTTTTGTGTGTTTTACTTTTTTTCTTGGCCTGGGAAGTGCTGATGTGGTTTTTAAGCTGCAGAAGTGAGCGGGTGATGGTAATGTGGATTTTGGAGAGATCCTTTTATAACATTTAATTTAAAAATAGAGTGAGGTTGAAGAAGGCGAAGAATAACGATGAAAGGTAAAAACTGGAGACGATAAAGGGCGTGCTAAAATGTGGCTTTGCCCTGGAAGTGAAGAGCAAACCTCAAAGAATCCCTATTTTTCACATCTGACGATAGAAAAATGATTTCTTTCAAACTTTGTCCAAACGCTGATAATTTAAAAGGCATCTTTGAAGCTGCAACGCTGCTCTGCTGAACGCCTCAAAAATAAACATTATTGTTTTCATTATAATTAAATAGAATATGGAGAGCACTGCGAGGACGGGCGGTCAGCACTCACGTTTCTCCTTCGGAAAGAAAAAGAAGGGATTTTTTGGGAAAAAAACCCTACAATTTTCACATCTACAGCATGGAAATAAGCTGGAGATCGCGGAGCTAAAGCCTGACCTTCTCAATTCGCTATATTTGCTTAAATTTGAGAGTTTCTACCTTGTAAACCCAGACCGCCTCAGAGGTGGAGAGTATTGAGAAATCCATGCGCAGGGAGGGAATTTTACTTAAAAACCTCACTATAATTCCCTCTTTTTAAATATTTGTAACTATTTTTCCCATACCTGCAACCCTCACCCCGAGATAAAACCTCGAGTATCTCCCTCTTTCTTAACCACACGCTCTTCACAAGCCCCGAGGAGTTTTGGCTTGGTTTAATCGTCATTTCTCCAGTCACATACGGTTCATATCAAGCACATCTTTACAGCAGAGGACTGCAGCTTTTCTTGAGCGTGTATCACTTAATTCAAAGGAAGGCATTAGGCTGCTTTTGAACAATTAAAACGAACGAATTTACTTTGCTACTTGTAGCACATAAACAATTGTGATGTTTACATTAAGTCTTTCCCCCCACCCCTCTCTTTTTTTTCCCCCAAATGAATAAAGTTTTTTATAGGCCCCATCAGCAATATGTTGCAGCCTAATTCCTCAACTCCAGATAAAAAAAACCCCACCCTAAAAGCAGCGCCTTATGAGGTTGCAAACCATATTGTCGTGGTTTCATGTTGTAATTTAGAAGTTATCAAAAGCAGAGAAACGTGCTTCCATCTACCATGTGCTGCGCATCCCCGGGTCCCCCAGCTTTAGGAAAGGCAGCTAAGCCAGGCCTTAATAAGCCGCCATTTTGGGGCAAAATAATATAAATCATGTTTTCCTATAATCCCGAAGAGTGGAGTGGCAGCAGACCCTCGAGCTCTCCCCCCATCCCCCATCTCCCTTTTCCGGGGGCTACATATTTTTGGGGGGTTATTTATTGGGGGAAGAGAGGGATATTTATTTATGGGAAGCTCCTTTTTTAAGGTCTATTTCTTTTTTGAGGCCTATTTAAATTTTTAGCTGTTTATTTTTTATGCCTGCTTATTGCTCTTCTTATCAGGGGAGTCTATTTTTAGTGGGTATTTAACTTTTTCTTAAAGGGGGAAGGGGGGGTTGTGCTCTAAATGGCAATTTGCAATTGCCTCAAATCCGCAGTTCCTTTCCCAAAGTTTCCTCCCTCTCCTCCCGCTTTCTTCCCCTCCCTCCTTCTTTGGCCGGTGGCTTTGCAGTATTTCAGCGGCAAATTCGCCTCCGGTCCCTCCTCGGCAGAGCGGTGCTTCCGAACCAATTTAATCGCCCTTCACCAAAGTTATAGGCCACCAGGGTCCCCGGGAGAGGGCTCCAGGACCTGCGGGTCGCTGCTTGCTTGCCTGTACCCGGCCCTGCCTCTCTCTTTGCTCCTAGAAAAGTTCCTCGTACACGAATAAATGAGTTCACCCTGGGATCCACAAGCGAGGATTAGCTCAATTGATGGTCGATTCGAGTCCACTTGCCAAAACCACTTTCTTCTTCGCTCTTGCGAAATCCCAGAGCTGGCCAAGCTGCAAACCAACGTCAAACCCGAGAGGAAAAGTGGAACTGGCCAAAAGGATGGATTTCCCCTTCTGGCTATTTTCTCCCCTCTTTTTTTGTCACTCTTGCTGAGTTGTGCAGCTGAAGTTGTTTATTTACACGCCACCGAGGAGGTTTCGCCTTAGCACACAGTCAAGTTTACGTGCTTCTGCCCTGGCACCTTCGGGAGAGGCAGCGTGGGGTGCTGGGGGTGCAAGTGGGTGAGTGTGGGCTGGTTTGTGCAGCCCCGTCCGACAAAACGAGCATCTCTGGACACTTTCATCCAGCATTTGCAGCGCTAACAGACCTCCCCCTTCCCAACCAGGCTTTTCTTTTCTTCTTTTTTCCTTTTTCCTTTTTTTTCCCAATTTATTCCCTTTTTTCTTTCTTCCTTTTCTTTCCTTTTTTAAAAAATTTATTTTCTTTGTTCTTCTTTTCTTTTTTCCTTTCTTGTCTTTCTTTACTTCCCTCCCTTTTCCTTTTTTTTTCCATTTCCCACATTTCCTTTTCCCTTTACTTTCTTTCCCCTTTTCTTTTCTCTTTCTTATTTCATTTTTTAAATTAAATTAATTTGCTTTGTATAGAAGCCAACTCAAGTGAACATTATTATCCTGCAAGAAGCCAATTAGAAGCCAGCCCCCTCGCCTTCTTCCCTCTCTGCAATATTTCACAACAAAGTCACCAAGAGCTGCTTCCAATATGTTGTATATGAAATCCAGGGAGCAATAGGAAACAGGTTGGGTTGGTGTGTTTGTACGTCACATGGAAAGGGCTTTTGTAATTAGTCTGGGTGTCATTAACGTAGAGCACAGATCGAGCTTCCAGCCTATGAGGGAGGCTTTATTGTGATGGACATCCGAGGTAGGAATAAAAGTTGATGGAAAAGCCTAAATGCGTGCTGGGAATTAAAAAAAAAAGAAAAAAGAAAAAAGAAAAAGAGGGAAAACTTGTAAAAGTTTTACGCCAAACAAAGTTATAAAAACTCTTCATGCGTTAAGATATCAAAAGGTTTATAACAATAATAAAGAGTGTGTGCCGTGTGTGTTAAATCTGCTCGAAATGCATTAAATGCTGCGCGGCTGAGTTAAATATTAAGCATCATAAAGGCCACGTGGGGCTCAAAATTAGAGTTTTAGGTGGTTTGGATTTTTTTCTTCTTGGGGAAAAAATGTGGGGGTCCCCCCCCTCCCAATTCTCCCCCCAGCTCCCTGGAGGCGGGGCGGCCGAAGAGCCGCTTTATTACAAAAGGGTTAAAGGTGATGGACTTGACTTTATTGAAGTTCAAAGACATCATATATTCACATTTTTCTCCCTGTGGGTCTCGTTCCCACCCCTGCACCCCCAGGCCCGCCCTGGAAAACCCCTCGCCATGGCAGTTTTCGGCTTTTTGCTCTCAAAAACCCGACGCGGGACCCTCCCATCGCCTTGCCGCATATTGTCACCCTCTAGATAGGTGTAAGCACACTGGCAAGGGAAATACGTATGTCCTAACCCTGTTCTGCTTGTACTCTCTCCTATTGTGGTACCCAGAGCATCTTCAGTGACCCCCCCGCTCCGCCAGCCCCTTCTCTCCCGCCCTCCCCAGAACATTAACAGCCCTTTTCCTACATGGCACTGATGCTTAATGCTGCTGTAAACTCCCACATGGTCTATAAACTTGGATTTTACAACTGGCATTCCATTTTAGCTCGCGAAAACTTTGAACTAGGCCTACAGTTTCATTGTGCTGCAGTTGAACTGGAGCCTTGGGAAGGGGCGGGGGGGGGGAGAAAGGGAAGGAGGGGGAGACAGAAGAGGTAGAAAAAATAAATTCCCTGGGCAAGACTCCCTTATTTGTTTACTATTTACTGCGGAAGTCTTTTCCTTTAGCCAGACGGGGTAATTAAGAAAAATTAAGCTGTTTAGTGCTGCAGTCTTTATTACAATGTCTAGACTAGCCGCTTTTGTCCGGACAGCCGCTGCTGTTACGGAGCATTAACTGCTGCTTCTGACCTCCCGATATTCACCTTATTGCACCTCTCTTTAGTTTTCCTAACCTTGGGAAGGTTTGGCAAACACTCATTAAATAAAGGTGCTTTTTTCCCCCCTTTTTTTGGAGTGGTGGAGGATAAGCCCCCTCCTCGCTGCCGGCGTGCAGCTACATCTGCCAGGAAGATGGCTTCTACCTTAATCTCGGCTATTTCACTTTGCAACCCACAAAAAAAATCCTCTTTTTTACGCCTAGTTTATTGAATATAAAGCTTAGGTGAGATTTTAGGCCGGGGACAAGCATCCTTTCAGTTCTCGGGCTTTATATAAATAAATATAAGGAGCTAAAGAAGCAGTCTGCCATCCTCCTAGTCCCCTTTTCCCCCCCTTTCCCACTCTTTTAATGAGAAACATGCCTCTGAACATCCTTTCAAGATCATATCTTGGTGCAATCACGGGTCTATCACGAAAGCTTGGAGCTGGTGTGGGTTTAATTGCCCGGCGGGAGTACGGGGGGGAGGCGGGTTGGATGAGTGCAAACGAAGAGCGTTTTTGTGGGTTTATAATTTTTTCCCCCTTCCGTTGTCAAATAAAATCAGAAGACACCATCAAAGGAGTTTTCATTCAACAGGGTTGTATTTAAAAGCAAGGATGAGAATTTTACAAGAACACGCTCAATGGATGGGAATATAACGTGCTGGTTTTTGGCTGCTGGGGTGTTCTTTCCCCCATCACCAGCTCTTTGTCTCACCCCCCCCCTCCCTCTTCTATATGCACAATCCCATCGCTCCATATCAGAAAACAGAAGAGCATCCAGCTTGAAAACCTCCAATATACCCCCCCCTTAATAATAATTAAAAAAACCCTTCAGAAATGTTGTATTTACACCAAATACATGCACCACGTCACCAACGGCATCTTCGGGATTCCTTTGTCCTCGACATCGGTGTGTTGCTTTCAGACACTGCGAGAAAAAAGTCATTGTGCAAACAGGGGTGGGGAGGAGAAGGACAAAAAAAATCACTTTTATGCCCCGCGCCTGGGAGTTGAACTTGTTTTCCTTAAGCGGGAATTTAAGGACTTGACTTTGCATTTGTGCTTTGTAGGTATAAGGTATCCTTGACTCATGGAAACGCAGCTCGTTTCTCGGTGTAATTAGAGTTTCATTCACTGTTGGGGTTTTTTTTTTAAGAAGACTAATATATTGTTCTCATGAAAACGCAAAAAAGATTAACTACAACCGGAAAACAGCGAAAGACATCTGGAGCCAAATCCAGAGCGGGATTACTGGGCCAAGAAAAATCCTATAAATTTCAATTCGCTGATGAATACAATGAACTCCACACCAAACGTGTGCACCAAGGTGGAGGTTTCATATTAATACCAGTCCTATTAGAGCAGATTGCAGCGAGTCCCATGAATATGGATGATGATATTTCTGATATGCATTCAGGTATTTGAACTCCTATGGAAGAAACCCACACCACAATGACCGCAAAGAGGCTTTTAAGAGGGGAGATTCTAATAAAATGGTCAAATAAAATCATAATGTAGAACAGCTTGCAGTGTCTTTATTTGCCACAGAATTTCACAGAGTGTCCCAGGGACTCACTTTACATACACGAAGATATTTGTTTTTTAATGATTATTCCTTCTCAGGATTTTATTTCTTTTTTTCCTCTCTTGTTCTTCGCCTCCCATTTATGGGGGAAGGGGGGGATTCAAATAAACCACTACAAAATGTGTTTTACAAACCATATCAGAGACAGTTATTGCAAATTTTCGCCTGGATTTCCCCCCCTACCGACTTCAAATGTACAAATGATCCATATATATATGGATATATACGCACACACTCCCATATATATATGCTTATATATCTTTTTAGATTAAAAGGGTGGGCGGAGGAGGTGGAAATAATGATCTTCCTTTAGAACAGAGATGAGCGGGGTGGGTGTGAATGTGCACACACACGCACACACACATAGAAGGACACACATGTCTCTGTGTGAATTCACACACACACACACTCACTCACCCAGATGAAGTGATTTGATCCTACAGGGAGACTTTGGCCGCTCTTGTGATAACACAGCTGCATATTGAAACCACCGTGGTAGTAACACCCAGCACTGCGATTTATTCAAACGGACAGGGTGCCTAAATAATAATAATAACAATAAAAATAAGAATAAGAATAAAAAGAAAAGGGGAATCCCAACCTGTTCAGGGAAGGAAAAAGAAAAAAAAAGAGGAAAAAAGTTAAATAAAATGTTCATGGAATTCAAGTCCTTGAAGCGGGAACTGAAAGAAAATCTCACTCCTTTTGTTACCCAGCGCTGTCCCAGACATAGTAACATATAAGTAACGAAAAGGTTTAAACTTTGAGGTTGCTTTGTCGACTCGGAGGGCAAAGCCCTGCTCGCAACTGTTCCTTCTCGACACACCGACCCTTCACCAGCAGAGGGGATTTCAAAAGATGTTCACAACAAGGGATTTCCAGAGAAATACTGCAGGCGGTCTCTGCTTAGTTTTTTTTCTTTCATTCTTCTGTTCTGAAACCAAATTTTAACCTGTCGGTCAGTGAGATTTAACATCCTAGACAACTGGAGCCTTTTCTCTTTGTTTATATAGACATTGAAGAAAAATTCTCTCTCTAGCTCTCTGATCTGGAATTTCGAATAGGGGCATCTCTTCTTCCTTGTTCTGGGAGCACCTTAAAAGAACCAGAAGGCAGGGTAAACATCCTAAGGAAATGCAAGACACAGACTCATCATCTTCACAGCTGATCAGATAAATAGGAGCAGCTTAATAACTTCAGTTATTAATGCAAGGAGGGGGGGATATCTTCCATCAGTTCGTCTATTGTTAAGGGTAGCAGAGGTGAGGTAACACAGGGTCTTAAGGACCGTGGTGGAATCATTTTCCCACTGCACGGGGCTTTATGCAGGCACATGCAGAGATTTTCGGTGCTTATTTATTGCTTAAATAAGGAACAGCCTTGGACTGGAGGCAGCAGGCTGCTGGAGCAGGGTTAGAGAGGCTGGGAAATCAAAAAGTAAAAAAGCCCCACGCTCAGCTGCAAATCTGTTATCTGTATAGAAACAGCATGAGCAAGGTTGGAATCAGAGGAACTAGATATTACGTTCCGCATAAGTTTTTTATTAACTCCAGTCCTCGCCACACACGCAAAAAGGAATCAAAGTCAAAAAGGAACTTTGCATCTGAGCTGCAAAAGGGGACTTGCACCACGAAAGCAAATAGAAAAACACTACAACCCTCCCCTCTTCCCAAAAAAGCCCCACGCTGAACGCCAACTTGCAAGGTTGCCTGGATCCAGCCTCTAAAACAGCTCCAAGACTGCCTAGAAAACGTAAGTGCATGCAAAAAGCACCCCCCAGAAGACCCAAACAAACAGAGACGTAAGTAAAAGCCCTTCCTGACAAAAGCTGGACGCTCCACCAGCCTTGAAGGAGAATAAATGCCACTTTAAACTGAAAAATCGAAGAAAACGCTCAGCTTTGCCTGCGAATTCGGCAGATTTTCCCCTTAGCACTGCACCCCAAGCAAGAGAAAAGACTCGACATACAGTTTTAATTGAAAAAGAAAGACAGAAAGGGGAAAAAAAGCCGCCCCGAAGATTTTGCATGCATCTTAATGCCTGAAAGAAAGCACAGGCAGCTAAAGTAGTGTTCTGCCCAATTGCCTTTTACCCTCAGCAACCCGGGACCAAATCCTTTTAAAATGCTCATGTAAGTTCATGATCAAAGTTAATATTTGTCACGATGGTGTGCTTTTAAAATTTCACAGACTCTAAGATACTGTGTCTGCACCTAACATCTCCATTTTTTTCAAAGAGCTTTTCCCATCGTAAAAATTCTTCTCGTTGGAAGAAAGAGCTTTGTAGGTTATAATAAAATCCTTTGAATGCTTATAAAACTCCACATAAAATTTGACCGACAAAACACACGGGCTAGTCCCTTAACCTTTCCATTTACTGCTCTACCTACTCGAATTGCTGCTTTTGCTTCCTTCCTTGGTGACAGAAGAGGACGAGGCTGAAGACCCTGGGTTTGTGTTTTCCTCCTCATCTTCCGGGTCTATACCTTGCTCTCCGCGGGATGACAGTGCGTGGGGTTGGGACTCTGCCTCCACTTTGCCCTCGCCCTTCTGCAGGCAGCTCTCAGCCGGATTTTCCGCCCCACAATAGGCATTTTCGAAGAAGCGGTCGAAACCTTGGGGCAAGACAGTGTTTTTGTTCATGCTGGTGTAGAATCCCGTCGGTGCCGGGTGGTTGGAGCTGGGGTGGTGGTGGCTGTACACGCTCTCGTTTTTCATTAGCATTTCGGTCATGGTGGAAGGCGGGATGCACTCTCTATGCATCAGATCTTCTGCGGAATAACACGAGGCGTAATTGCTGCGGTGGTGCCATTTACTCGAGGGGTCTAGACCATAGGAGACCTCTCGCACGGGCTGCACTTGCGAGAGGTTGGTGGAGTAAGGGTAGGAGATTTGGCGAGAGGGGGCCTGTGGCAAGAAAGATGACACAGTTGAAAATTCAGGGACGTAATAGGTACAGCTGGGGAGGTAGAGATTGGAAGCGCAACCTGCCCTTTCTCCAAACTCAGCGCTCCTTTCCTTACGCGACTGGGAGCAGAAGTTGCCCAGGTTCACCGAGTTAAACATCTTTCTCCTTTTCTTCCTCCTATAGCTAGATGTTTGGGATCCGATGTGCGGAGGGGAAAAAATTTGGGAAGGCGAGATGACGCGCTATCCGTCTTAGTCGCTCCGGCGGACACGTGATCCAAAGTAGATATTGTCATATATCAGTTTGGAGCACTTAGATGCGTAGGAGTGGTTCACTTAGGTAAGATCTCAGAGGTTCAAACGATTGGTTTGCAAACACCGCAGAAACATTATGAAAATCAAGGGCAGATTTGTATTCATTTTCCTGAAGGCACACCCCTTGTAAGCACTCGCAGCAGAACAAGTACAAGGGGCGGCTTGTGAAGTTGCTGCCTTTTTTTTTTTTTCCTGCCTTTTTTTTTTTCCTGCCTTTTTTTTTTCTTCGCCTTTTTTTTTTTTTTTTACCCCCTTGCCTTTTCTTTTTCCCTTGTTTCTTTTCCCCTTGCCTTCTTTCCCCTTGTCTTTTCCCCTTTGCTTTTCCCCCTTCCTTGCCCTTCTTACTTTTTTCTTGCCTTTTCCCTCCCCCCGTTGTTTTTTTGGTTTGGTTTTGTTTTTTTTTTAATTTTTCTTGCCTTTTTTCTATTTTTCTGCCTTTTTTTTTTTTCTTTTTTCCTGTACCTCTTCTCCTTCCTATGTGGATTCCGCTTGCTGCTTTTCAGCAGGGTTTGGAGACGGGGTGTGGACGATTTGGGCTGGGGAGGAGGAGGGAGGGGGGGTCTTAGGATGCTCGAACGGCGCTTTTCCACTCTTTTAAAAAGATATCTTAATTACGCTTATTATTCTAATTTATTCTTATGGCTATTTCTATCCTTAGAAGTGCTCCTGAGTAGGCTGTAGGTAGCTCAATAAAATCGCTGGAGACGCAGAAGTAAGTTTTCCAGCATTTCCCAAACCCTTGCTGCAGGCGGGAATGGCCAGCTCTCCCTACAGCTGGGCTGCTAAATTCTAACTAAATCTCTGCTATCTGGGAGTGAGGGGGTTGCTGCTAATTAACAAGCTTCTAACATACGCTAATTATGTTCATCTCTGTGTGCGCATCAACTATACATCAACCAAGTTGGCGTGCTTTATGGAGAATATACCATTTGAGCAGTGACAGCATGCGGGGGATCGTGTGAAGTTTCCAACTTTCTAGTTAAAGCAGGCCTGGCTAAATGACTTTTGATATTGAATTAGTGATATATCAAGGCATAGAACAAATGAATTAAGTCAATGTCTAATAAATATTCGAAAACCTCCTTTAATGTTTGGTTAAATATTTATTACGTAAGAGTGGCATATTGAATATTTAATGCAATTGTTTATTGTCAATCAATGAATGCACTTTCAGCAACACTCTCATAATTTATTCTTCCAGCTGAATTAAAAAAGGTATTCTTATTAAAGCCATTTGTCTTCTATCCTGTGCCCCGGAGCCTCTTCTTGCTCTGTCCGTGTGCATTTTCATACTAAAAAATAGAGATATTGAAGCGCTGCCAGATATTTTGCCAGTTTTGCAAAGAATTGTTAGGCTGAAGGAAAGAATTCCATGGGAAAATTATAACAGTTAAAAAATCTCTTCTGCAAACGCATTGGAAATGTGCACCTGAAGGACGCATAACTTCCGCGGCACCAGGCTCCGACGGGTTATCCCATTTAAATAATCTTAAAGGAACAAATTTGCCTGCAACAATTGGGCACTTATCGGGTTTTCACCTGAATGGGAAATCATCTGCTTGAGGTGAAAGAGCTTTCTTTGCTGAACAGAGGCTGCTGCTGCTTACATCTATAAATGAAAATACTGCAGCGCATCCCTCCTTTTTTTATCCTTTTCTTTACAGGATGCCACCGAGGCATTTTTTCCCCTTGAATTATCCATTTTAAAACGCCCAATAAGAGGAAGAATAAATAAAAATACTGAATTATCCCAGCGTAAATGCGACCTAAACTCTATCGTGGCGCTTCGGGTACTCCGAGCAGAACTGATGCACCAGGAGAGAGTGAGAGGCATTTATAGAAAGGATTTTGCTAAATCGAGTTGCAGCAAATTCAAAGAGTAAAAAGGGAAAAAAGGCAAATCTCAGCCACACAACAGGAAAAGCCCCGGCGGCTGCAGCGTTTTTGCTTTGCTCCCCTAAGAACTCATGCATAAATTCATCTGAAAATAACCAATTCACCGAAAAGGAGCAACAGAGGGTCCCAGTCCTGCTCGGGGGTGTCCCTCCTGGAG
The DNA here is from genome assembly GCA_009867235.2 of Psittacus erithacus. Taxonomy (NCBI): domain Eukaryota; kingdom Metazoa; phylum Chordata; class Aves; order Psittaciformes; family Psittacidae; genus Psittacus; species Psittacus erithacus. The sequence continues at coordinate 30,437 of WYDI02016816.1, forward strand.
CTGGGCGTCCCTGGGAAAGCTCCTTTTCCACTTCGCTCTTCTCTATTTAATTTGATTCAATTTGCTAGCGCCCAACCTGCTGTTAGCACTTTAACCAGGGTGGTTGCTTAATTCCTAGGGGAGAGGGAAAGAATTGGAGAGGAAAACGCATCTTCTTCGCTAAAAATACAAATAGTCTGCAGTTCTGCAGCGGAAAATAAGGAAAAAACAGATTATTATCACAAGAGAAAACAGCTCCACAAGTCCGTACCTTGCAGCCGAGCAGAGAGCAAAGGATTTCATGATGCCTGAGCAAAAAATACGGCGGGTATTTCAGTAAAGCTTTCCAAACTATAGTGTTTACCAGGCGGTGTGCCTGGCTTTTTATGTATTTATTAGAAAATCTTGAAGGAAAACATGGCGGCTTCGCATGTTAAGGTTGTGGGCTCTTCCTCACTTTGAGCCTTCCTCACCCCCTAATGCCACAATGCACTCCTGATCATTTATTCCCATTAATTTCTGGATTCTCTCCCTCCCCTCTAGCTTTGTATTTTCTATTTAAAGAGCCGTTCTCATAAATCCCTTTTTATAAGGGATCAGGGCATGTGAATGTCTCTGAACGCGTGTGTGTGGAGACAGAGATGTACACACAGATAAATACCTCTGGAATCACAAAATGAGCTGCGTTTTCCTCTCTCATGCACCGTTTGGCTGATGAATATATATATACTCGTATATATATTCATATATATATATGGGCAAGAACTCTGGCTGCAGATATGGATTTCTTCAGCTTTGTAATCCACCCTATTTTATGACTTAGATGTCGGTTTTGGCAAAACTTTTAATTAAAGTGTCAGCGATCTTTTAACTTGGCTTTTTATGGACCTATATTAATACTAACTACAAACTAATAATGTTAAGCTATTGTTTACGAGTGTAATTATTTTTTCCCCCATTCTCTCCTGTTTGCGACCTGCGTGGAGGATCTTCTCCCTCCGATTAAAAGGGTAAAGGCTCTAAAATAACAATTTTTGTAATACTTATTCCAATCTCGATTCCATAGGAAGGCTGTAGGCATGAAGCTTTGCATCCAGAGGAGGTATTAGAGGGGGTTGTTGGAAAAAACAGCTCTTTAAACCCAAACCAAAGCACATCCATCCCCTAAAATACACCAGCACAGGAGCAAAACAACAAAAATCCGTGTGGCACAAAACTGGCCGTCTCTCCCCTAGGTGCGTGAATAATTTATTGCTCTTTGTAGGTAAATGCATCTAAACCAAGTCCTGGTGTCGTTTTGGGGTTTTAAACCCGGTTTAAAGGGTAGGATTTGCCTACTTCCTGCAAGGAAGCAGAGATGAGGCAGCTGTGGAGTCACAGCACTTGAATTTGACCACCAAAGTGACCACCATAAAACGGAATGAGGGCTGGCGGCTCGCATTCCTTTTGGTTGCCCTTCAAAAAAAAAAAAAAGAAAGAAAAAAAGGCAAATAACTTTGAGGCATCGCCTTAAAGCATCCAGAGCATTTCAATCCCTTCGGTTTTTAAACCTGCTTCATTTCCTAGCAAATAGGAAAGGTTAGAGCGTAGAGGGGGAAATTAAAGAAAAGCTGTATTTGTGCTCTTGAAAGGGGAAAAAAAATCCAGGGGAACTTGAGAAGGGGGGGGTGGGGAAGGTCTGATTTTCTTGATTTTGACGTGACTGTGTGTATAAGATGAAACAAGAGGACTTTTCCTCCTTTATTTACTTATGTCTTTGCCAGAGGGAAGGAAAAAGAGGCGCAGTGCCGAACTCTTCTCTTCTTGCGCCTGTTCTGTGATTCTAGAAACAAATACCCAGCTTTATGTTAGCACCTGAACCGGAGACCTCTTTCTACCCAAATTTGCCCAGCAGAAAAAGCAAAGTGCAAGGGAAGCAAAAAAAAAATCAACCCCTCCCAAGCTATCCCCCCCGTGCTCCGGAGTCCGCACTCATTTGCCTGATATAATGCAAACACTTAACACATTTAACAGCGTTTTCAGCAGGCAAATAGGCTCAAGGCTGCTGAGATGTGTTTTGCGTTACCAACAGGAATTTTAAAGGGATGTCAGAGGCATTTCGTGACCAAAAAAACATTGTAGCAATTGTACCCAAATCAAAAAGTTGGAGTTGTGAAAGCTGGCTTTAGCTGATCTGTGTAAACATCTGAAGTTATATTTTGATTTAGGTTAATCCTGTACTTGAACTCTTCTCAATAAATCATTCATCTATTTTTTTTGCCTCCTTTTTTTCCCTTCCACTGAGTAGAGTAGATATTATTTTTGTTTCCTTCCTCCCAAAGCTGGGGTTATTTGAAAGCAATGTAAATTGGTTAGCAACCTCCCAACCTCGTTCAAAAACTTGTTTGTAAGTATTGCCATAAAGAAGTCTTTGTCTGAGCCTGTACAGTAGGAAAACTACTGAAGGGAGGGGAAAAAGGAGGGGGCAGAGGGATGTTAGAAAATAATTGAAAAAATTAGGTTTTATACCAACCTGGCTTACCACGTTACTCATTGCTACTCACTCTGCTCTCAGGATACCTGATGTATGATTTAGAGCCTCAATCTTTCCCTATTTCAGCCAGTTGATCAGAGTTTGCATTGGAGGGATAAAAAGAGTGGAGTTTTCCCAACCTGAAGCGCTAACCTGTGCTCACTCGGGGTGGAAATGCGGTGTTGGGGAACACAGAGCACTTCTGTAGCAGCTGCATCTCCCCGCAGCTGCAGAGATGTGCTTTGCTTTTGCTAAATAGGCTCCAACTTGTGATGTCTAATGACTTTGGCCTATCAGATGTTCTCAGAGTGATTTTTCCCTCCCTTCCAAGACGTTATTACAATTATTTCCTCAGATGGACTTCAAAAAAAGAGAAAGAAAGGAAACTCGGGCCAGTAAACAGATCACTAGACACCACGTATGTGTAGAGGAAATCTGAAGGGAGAGACAATAGCTACAAGTGGGAAGCTCTTGGAAAATATTATAGCCCCCAAATGGCAAAGATAAATTTAATTGGATGGACGCCAGGCTGCGAAAGAAAACTATATAGGCTGCGAACAATTCAAAGGGGGGAAAAAAGGAGAGAGAGAAACAAAAGTCGACTTAGATCTCTCTAGACCTGAGTTGCAAGTTCAAAATCATGTGGACTTAATCAAGATAAAAGCAGATTGAACTCTGCTTCCCAACCGCAGGCAAGGCTGGGACCGTCTGGGATAAAAATGTGCTACGGGTGTCAGATTCAAATAGAAGTGATGCTGAAGAGGCGTTAAGAAGAGTTAGGCTTAATAATCACCAACATCACTAAGCTTTTGCCAATCGGCCTTCTCCCTCCTTTTCATCTTCCCAGCTACGTCTCTTTCCCCCGCTTCTCCACAGGGAGGGCTGAGCCCAGTGGAATATTGATGCTTCCATCTATTTATTTACCTTATTTCTCCTGCACAGCTCAGCTGCAGGAAGCTGCTGAAGCCTGTGAAACGGTGAAGTTTGGGGAATGCAAGTAAAATTTCACAGCGTCCTAAACTCGCTCCTAAAGTCCCTGAGAAACTCAGCTCAGAGGAGACAGGAAACCCAGTGGAGCTCGTTAAGCGACACCTATTTCTGTTCAACAGACTCCCTCTCTCCCCCCCCACCCCCCCAAAACCTCTAAAAATCCTCATTTAAACACAAAGGAAGACATATAAAATACACCTAAACCTAAAAAATAAATAAATAAAGCAAAGCTTTTATTCGCCAGACATGCCCTCTTGATAACTTTAGCAGCGCCACAAAAATGTGCAAAAACCGTATAAAAAGTCGGAAATTGTGGCAGGGAAAAAATGTATTTTCTGTTGGGTAATCTCTTTCTTAGCAAAATAGCCCCGAAATGCAAAGTTCAGAATAGAATGTGGGCGGTTAATCCGCCCCAGCCTTATTAAAACCGCACACGCGTTTGCCTGCGTGGTATTTAATCCTTAAATACTCAGGAAATCGTTTCCAAGTATTGCACTTGAAGACTTCTGCTCCCACATTCCCCTTTTTTATTATTTTTTAATATTTTTCTTTCCACAACAGCCAGCACCTCGGTGTATTTCCCTCTGATGAGCATTGATCAAAGGCGAATCTCAAGAATTTATGAGGATAAACTCCAATAATTCGCAATCGGGGCGCGACAACGCTGGGTTCTCTCTTCCATCCTGCATTAATCAGAACGAAATGAAGCAAAATCCTTCAGCTGCTTCACGGGGTGACATTTTCCAAATGTATGTCCTGGTTTTAGGAGATAAATGCTGTCGGGGAAGGTAGATCGGTGGAAAACGTCTGTGGCCGCCCCTCTCCATCTACCTATGGAGCTAATGTAGATATACATTATATATAATGTATATAACGCGCCTTCCCCTATGCACTCACGGCCCTCCGCCTCTCGCACGCAAAAGCATTTTGTGTTGCCCTCGCACGCAAAAGCGCATCCATCTCTATTTTCAGTTGAGAAGCAGAGGGATCTGGGCACGAAAATCTCTGTTCATTTTATTTCTGTGCCCTCTGCAAGCAGCTCCTTTATTCTGCTGCAGAATATCCCCCTATATTTGCATCTTTCTCTTCATCAGGGGTAAGGGTTGAGTGTTTTAGTGGTGCCATATTCATCTGAAATTAATATATGTGTCTAAATTAATGTATCTGGAGTTCTCCTTTAATAAGGTACTGGCTTTAAAATACCTCATGTACAGAGAGCAGATAAATTACGAATTAAACATTGGTCCAATGACCTGACTCTTATCTAATCCCTCCTCCTAGTCCCTCACGTCTTTTATTCCTCCTTTTCTTCTTTCTTACCTTCTTTCTCTCTTTCTCTCCTTCTTGTCTTCTTTCCTCCTTTCTTCCTTTCATTTCTTTGTCTTTATCTCTTTCTGTCTTCTTTCTCCTTTCCCATATTCATCAGAAAATTGTGAGTCTATAGCGAGGACAACTCAGTGCAGAAGTATTAGGTTATCTGCTCTTACACCATAAATGCGCCCAGATCTTTTTCCATCGCTATATTATACCCGTGTACACATTCTTATTCTATGGATTTCTATGCCATAGAACATAGCTTTTCCCAAATAACTATGTATCTCTTCTTATTAGATGAAAGCAAGCACATGCAAAATTGGCTTCTCCATTTCTTTTCCCCAAAATCAGGGGGAATATTTAACACTGTTTTCTCGTGGAAATGGAAAACAGAGAAGTGGAGCCTTTTTTCCTCCTGTCGGTGTTCGGGGGCCTGGGTTGCAGCATCAGACAATGCTCGGTCCACTCGCAAGGTCTTGGGGCTTTTCAGATTGCCATTGTCGCATCTGTGGGGCCCTCTCTGTCACCGGGGGACACACATCACCACCATACTCCCCTTTCTACCCCTCCAAATCTGCCTGTTGGAAGAGAAAGCAAAACCTCCTCGAACAGGGAATATCCACATTTTAACGGGTGCCGTCGCCACTCCAGGCTCGGTAAAGGCAGCCCCGCCACCCACAGGGAGGGGGAAAAGATCTGGGGTGAGGGGGAGAGGGGATTGGGGTTCAAATCACAGACCCAGACCTGGTGAATGTCCCCTCCCAGCCAAGGGTTTTCCTCTTTCTCCTGTTTTCCTATGGCCCGAGCATGGTGGGGTTTGCTGTTTCGGGTGCGTTGGGTTGGCTTCTATCCTCTTTGTTTTTATATATATATATATTATTTTTCAGCTTCTCTTCCCCCCCCCACTTTGGATTTCTTTTTGTATTACTATTTGCTGGCCTTCAGAATGAAATCAGCTCCGGGAGAAAGGGAGACAGGGGAAGGGCAGCAGGACTTAAGGCGAGGGAAGAGGTAAAAAGACTCGGGGATTTCACACCCACCCCCACCTCTTACACCCGACCCCCCTTTTCACCCCTTCCCTGCGTTATTATTCCCCCCTGCCCCCGCCCCGGACTCTGCACCTAGCCAGGACTTTCCCAGAAGCCAAACATGAGCAGAAACCGCTTTGCCCAAGCATTAAAATCCACATTATTCTATTTATCCCCATCTCGGAGCACAGAGAGCACAGGAGCTTGGTTCACCCCCCAGATTCCCTACCCCCGCCTAATCCTCCCCTTTTGATTTAATAATTACCCTTCCATGCCCGATTTTTCCCCCTTTCGAGGCAAAAAAAAACCCAAACTGCCCCCTCCCTCCCTCCCTTCCTCTGCCTCTTCACCCCCTTCTTTCTTTCTTTCTGCATCTCTCCTTACCGAGCGAACGTCATTGTTTTCTGGAGGAAATGGTAATGTTCAGACATTAAACCTTAATTGGGCTTTTCTTTATGATGTTTAATTTCCTCCATGGCAGACGGGTTTGCATCTTGCTGGGAAAAGAGGAGAAGGAGAAGGAGGGGAAAAAGGCCAAAAAAAAAAAGAAAGAAGAAAAAGGAGAAGGGGGAAAGCCGTTGTTTGAAGTCTGCAGTCCGGCTTGGGGGGGAGAAAGGATGAAAAAAATCAGGATTTGGAGAAAAGGGCTCCATAAAATCATCCTCCGCCTTTGCTATTTCAGCACTTGGCTCCTCTCCCTGCCCCTCACCGCCTGGAGGAGGCGGGGGGGCTGGAAAAAAAAGAGGGGTTTAATAAAAATGAAGTTTGCGGCATTGAGCGGGAGAGTCGCCGGCAATGGCATTGCCCGCGGGGCCGCGGCGGAGCAGCGCGGACAGGCCGCGGAAAGGGAGGCTGGAGGCTTAACTTGACCTTCACTTTGCAAGGGCGGCCCCCGCCCACCCAGACAGGCAGCCCAGACGGCTCCTCCCGCGGCCAAAGCAAGGCAGCGCGGGCAGGGCAGCGCGGGTAGCCCTCCGCAGGCGAGGAAATGGAGGGAAAGAAGAAAGAAAGTAAAAGAAATTAAAGTAAAAATGAAAAAGTCATTAAAAATGTGAAATAAAATAAATAAATAAA
>WYDI02016817.1:0-21812 GCA_009867235.2 Psittacus erithacus
CATTCCAAAATCTTTGCCCTCTGGCCAGTCCATGATGACTTCTAGGATTCCTGGACGACTGGGGTTCCCTATTCGAGCTCGTTGGGTAATTAGTGCAGCCCACTTACTCCATGTAGCATCGGTTGCATGGTGTGTAGAGGAGACCCTGCCTTTGACTCTAGTTCATACTGAAGTTCTAGCATGTCCGGTACAGCAGCACTCAATGGTGGTGTGACTGCTACTGCTGAACCCATGACAGTACCACGGCAGGCTGAGGAGAAACAGAGCAAAACCCACAGCCCTTGTATACTGCAAAAAAGTTAGCTCCTACAGACAGGTCATGACAAATTTGTGGTGGGGTGCTGTTGGTGGTGGTGTTTTGTGAGGGGGAGAGAGGGGTGTTACAAAGAGAAATAAAGGTCAAGAGTGGGTGACTGGCAACCAAACAAATGCAGCGCTTATTATATTGTTCAGCCAGTAATCTTGTCGGAGTTACGTTTAAAGAAGAGGAAGTGGTACAATCAAACAAACTGAATATGCTCACAGTAAGTTAAAAAATCCACTGGAAAAAGAAACCTTGGAGGAGGCAAGCCGCTTATGGACATAGACAGAACTGGTTAGATTCAATAGCATTTGAAAACTTGAGAAACTATGCAAAATGACATAATCTTACTGTCAGGAACCACATGGGAGATCTCTGAAAAGCCCTATTTAGATTAAAGTACACACACATTTCTTTCATGCAAAGAAGATACAACACTTAGTGCTTAGCATCACACTTTTTTTTTCATTTATTTGGGTGGGCTTAGGCTATTTGTGGCCACTACATTGACTAATAGTCTGCAGAGAAAAATATTAAGGCAGAATTATCAACTTTCTTAGGCTATGCACAGAATCTAAGCCAGAGCTGCCTTGCAGTCATTTTTTCTACAAATAAGCCAATTGCACCCAGAGAGCAAGCAAGAGGCATGGCAGCAGTTCCTTATCCTGACACTATTTTCAACTTTCTATCGCATAAATCTAGAGGCTTTTTAAGCACCTCAGGTGTGAACAAGAAGAATGCAAATGAAAAATACTCGCATCCTTGGGCATAGTCCTTCAAGGAAACCTCTGAGCATGAGTAAATCTCTTTGAAGTCAGTGAATACATTGAGTCCATTATAGTACCTTCTTGCACACACTTGGTGGTACATAGTCACATGGAGTAGGTTGCCTTGTGCGTGGAGCACCACACCTCTGTGGGTGCAACCACTCAAGTCAATAACATCTGGGACCTGAGTGGTGTCATCTACAGGAGAAATAAGCCTGGTTCATGTAGCTAGGAAAAGGCAGAAATTCAGGTTTCATCTATCATATGGACTCTGTTGCGATAAAAAAACAAAAGAAAAAACCCCAAAAGACCCCCCAAACCCCCCTTCCCCACACACACATAAAATAACCCCTATTGTAACAAACTATGAAGAGCCCTAGTAAACCTTTTCACAAAACAATCACTCTGCTGAAATAGTTTCCCACTGTCTATTCCTTGCAAGAAAAAATACATTATATTGCAGGCTACCTCTTCTGTCACCTAAGCTCTGAATGACAGATATGAAGTACGTATCTCTTTACAAGGTCTGAAAAGCTCCATATTGTCCTCACAAAACAGGTGTCTATGTACTTGATTAGTTTAATCTTGTTCCCCATTGATATCTGTAGAAATAGGAACAAAGCAGTTCTGCTAAATACGTCGCCATTCACAAATCACCAGAAATGTACAAATGTGTCTACCTATTATGTGGGTTTTGTTATTTGAGCTTTGAAAGAGAGATACACTAGAGAACCAAAAGATAGCGTCTTTTTAATAAAAAAAATGAATTGCAGTAATCAGCTGGTTGGGAGACCTATTCTTTCCTAATTACATGTAATTTTATAAGTTCTCTTGGTTTTATAGAACTTCTTAAATGCTAGTGATCTGAAAGAAAGACTGTGCTGCAGGACTTGTTTCAAGTACAGTGCTAGAAAAACAATTTAATTTTTCAACTTTATACATCAGACACTAATGTACAAGGTTAGAGAAAAAGTCATTAATAACTGATGTTTTGATATAATCAAGTGCTGGAGGTTTCTTTCTAATTTAGGTCAATATTTTGAATTCTAAAAAGTATTTGCAATAGTCTTTGGGACAGAGTTAATATCCAAATGATAAGGAAAGGTTTATCTCATTGAAATGGGGACAGCCTCTGGGTGAAAACTATTCAGCATAATTTAACAGCCAGGAACAAGCTGCTCTGAAGCAGCATTATGCTACTTAGTGCAAGAGGCAGTACATTTCCAAGATACGTGGAGACCAATTAGGCACAAACTGACAATTTTACTTAGCAATGACTCACTTTGCCCCAGGGTGAACTGCAGTCTGGCAAGGTCACATATGCTGTACGTTGTTGCTGGGATGCTACTGCAGAGCTCACCAATCACAAACTTGAAAGCAGGGAATATGGCGCAGCATCTGCTTCTTCCCTGCATCTTTTGAGCTGCCTTTTGGTTGCCCCTTGAGCTGAGGTCACATCCTACACCTCTCCAAGACGGCAGCTATATTTTATCTATGAGGGACAACACAGGTCAAGGAACTTCCTTGGTTCTTGCCGTTTCCACCTACTTTGTCAGGGAGCAGGCATCATCTACACAGTGAAGAGTGTCAGAGAAAATAGTTTATTTTTCCATCCAAAATCCTTAGTTATCCACATTGCCATGGGTTAATTAAGGTCGCAGAGCAACAAGATGTGAAGATTACATAGGCTTCTGTGCAGAAAGAAAGATGGGAGGATGAGGCTTAGTCCCAAATGGAGTAAATACAGCAAGGAACCCCTTTTATGGTTAACAATTACACCAAGTTAGGCAAAGGTAGAGTGATAAACTCCCACTTGACCTGAGAACATTTATAAGTAGAGCTCAAATGAACATTGTTAAAAGCTTCATTATTATGCAGTGAGACGCACAGCACAGTTTTCTGATGATTCAGTTTATGAAGAGGTTGTGTGAGCTCTTCTTTTCCTGATAACAGCTCTTGGCTTTTCACCTTTAGTGTCAGCCTCAAAATAGAAATATCTGTCAGTTTTCACAGTGACAAAATCTACAGAAACATCCCTGATCCATCAGAAGTAATCTAAATGCAATTTTCCCTCCCTCCCAGCAATGCAAACAAACTATTTTTATCTCTGTCATGTCTTTTGTTTTCATCTTTTCCATAATAATATTAGACTCAATGACAAAGTCAAATGTAATGTAAACATTCAGTAAAGACTTCTTTGGAGTTTTGTTTCTGCAACTGATTGATTGACCAGGATTCACATCTAGATTTTGAAGCAGCCAGAATGAGTTTGGTGGACTCAAAGCAGGCTAATGAAAACTTTTGCTATCTGATCCTGACATAATGTGGCATTGAAAAACAAATTCATGAGTCACCATGCAAGTATCATTTCCAGTGTCAGGCATTTCAGCAGAAGGATCAAGCACTGTCTTCCTTCAGTAGCAAGCTCACTTCAAGTCTACATCGTTATGCGCTATGAGGACCCATCAAATATTTGCAAACAAGCTGTCTAGTGAATTTAGCCCTGTTTTCTGTCCTGCTTCCTACAAAGACAATCACTATTCAGACGTATGTTATCTCCCACAGTCAGCCTGGCAAAAGGCAATCTGATAGCTCCCAGGCAACTCAGCTGGCTTCAGGTGGCAGTGTCATCTGCACTGACCTTCCCCCAGACAAGTAACTGCCAAGTATCAACAGCTGTTCTGCACTAACAAGGACAGCAAAAGCACATCTGAGATCGACACTTCTCACGTGCAAAGTCAGAACATGTGGAAAACAACTTTTCACCATGGAAACAAATCATGGCTTATGAAGGGGAGGTGTTTATAACAGTAGGTTATCACTATTACTTTTATTTTGTGAGAGGTTTTTTCAGCACACAACAGAAGCCCTTGGAGGGCTTTCCTCTCAACAGAACAACTTCCTTTTCTTTACAGGCACAGAAATATATTTATTTTCTCTACATGCCATCTGTAAACAGAGGATGCAATTTGTCAAGGGCCCCTTGTGAGGTGTTACATGGCCCATATACAGCTGTAGCTGGGAAAATTAGTTCAATCAGTAAGAATACCAGAGTAGCTCTAAAGGCCACTTGCTAAAAAATTTCCTCTCTGGATATTCAGCACTGGGATAAGGTCCAGCAAGAGAAGGGGTAGAGGTTTTTGGTTTGTTTTTTTTGTTTGCCTGTGTCAATCTTTTCAAGCGGGGGAGGGGAGGGAAGCTGTTGAGTCCAAGACCACCCATGCATGAGTAAAGCTGGATTTCGCCTTGAGAGTGCTGAACTACACTGTCTAAATGCTGAAGAAGTTTCCTGTCTCTCCAATTAGGCTTCAGGTTGTAGGCCTCTAACTATGATCACACTTAATTGTAATTCTCTGAATATTCCTCTTTAAAGCAACAGGGCCTTCCATATGCTTCCATATATTAAGCTTATATAAGGTCTTCAAGGCACAAGCATACTGAAAACTACAGGCAAAACAAAAATATTTTTCCTATTGTTTAGTATTATGGTTCTGATTGGGCTATTTTTGTCCGACTCACTGAGCAGTCTTGTGATGGAACTCAAACCATTAAAGAGATACTTGGGGATATATTAATGTTAAAAACAAAAGCTTTAGTTTATTTGGAAAGGTTTGATGTTCTCAATAGAAAATTGATTTGTTCTGCAGAAAAACAGGGCTGATTAAATTGTCAAAATTTATGAGTTTTACTATTTTTTGCCTCTTTTAGCAAGGGCTCTTTAACCCTAAAAAACCCCTGTTTTAAAACTACAGTGGAACAGTAAAAGGGCTGACTGGTGCAGCACCACAGAAAAGCAAGTTAATTCGTCACATTACAGACACATTGCATACCTGAAAGTAACTCCATATCACAAGCAAAATTCAGAATTTATGGCAAAGAAGCATGAAGAGCAACACCAAGACAGAAAGGACTTTTGCATACAGCAGTGATTTTTGCATAAAGCAGCATTTTTTGACACATTTATCAATAACAGGATGAGTAAGAAAGGAGCAACATTTACCTTCAGTCTAATCTGCCTTAGGAATGACAGTGTATGGCAGAATAGAGAACAAGTCAGCAAAGAACTACAGGTCTACAAGGCGCTTGCAGAGAATTTTGCAGTTCCAAGTAGCTGAGGCTGAGCTAGAGGCTAAGCTGTGGCCACCTTCAGATACCCCTGGGCCCAGGGCAATTTCACCTGCTGCTGCTCTGCTCCCAGGTAATTTTCATGTATTGTATTTGAGCCCTAAATTGCAATCCACCTCTTTCTCCTCCCAGAAAAAACTAAGGCCAGCAAGTAAAAACACCAGCGGGCAAGTGAACCTTTGCCATCCAAAATGCTCCTATTTTTAGCGGACTGGAATCCCTGTTTCTTCCGACTGCCAAAGTAATGATTACAGTCTGCTATTTAGCACTTACATTATGGAGTGGAAGTATGATTTCAGATGTTGTTCCCTGTGAAATGCAATAAAAAAGCTGAGAACTGCCATTCTCCTGCCACTCGGGAGCTGTAGTGGTGTGAAATTGTAACATAGTGGGACAGAAGGACTGGGGTCCTCCTACTTCAGTAGCATTTTAATGGTAACACATGCAACAACGCAGCACATTATTGGAGTATGCTCTTTTATATGGTGCAGATATGTGATGTTGATGACATTCACTCATTGTGCTTTCCCAGGGCAGCTGCTGACCTAATTATGTGGAAGCAACTTGCATTATATAGGCTCTCTGCATCCTCAGTTAAGCTCAGCATCCCAATATGCAGGATCTAGTACAAAGACTTTGACTTTCCAGTACACCCAACAGTATAAAACTGCACTATACAATTAGATGTAAGAGGTTCATCACTGTCATGACAGGGCTGCTAGAACAAAGGGTTTGTACGAAAGGATAACAAACTTCTTTATCAGTGGAGAAGTGAAGTTGTTTGAGTCAGTACAGTTGAGGTTTTCCCTAATTTGTTGTTATATGGCATGAAACAGAAAACATGTCTTTAAGGTTATTGTGTCCTTGGGATAACAATAATCCAACCCCTTGGATAACATCACAGCCAAACAAATTAAGACTAACTAGTTCCTGTTAAAAGTGTTAAAAATTGAGTCAATGACACTCCATTCAAGAATTCTCACAGAAGATTATCTTTCATAGAATCATAGAATGGTTTGGGTTGGAAAGAACCGTTAAAAATCATCTAATCCAAACCCCCTTCAAAGAGCAGGGTCATCTTCAACTAGATCAGGTGGGTTAGGGGCCCAACCCACCTACCTTGAATGTTTCTGTGAATGGGGCATCTACAACCTCTCTAGGCAGCAGAAGACAGCAGAAAAGCATCAGGGAAGGTACAGTTGCAGATATAGCTTTCCAAGCTGTGCGCATGTGCCAGTATTACAGCCATGTAGTACTTGGTATGTCACTTTCCAGGTGATTTCAAAGGTAGCTTTGCAGTGAAGATCCCCTTCAGAACCTTTCACTGAGGAGCTATGGAAGTTATGGGCCTGTAATAAAGAATAACTTCCAAATATCTCCCATTTCCCTAGCTACAGCCAGTTCAGCTGTCCTTGGCTTAAAACACAGATGACACCATTCAGGGAAACAAAAGGTTCCAGCCACATTTGATGTGAAAAATTACTTTTTTTTACTGTTTATCTCTTATGGCACTGTACTGTGTGCTGGAACTTCATTAGGAAAGAAATTCACCAAGCATGTTGACCTAGGACTGGAAATATCAGGGGCAAGTTCCATTTTTTTAGAGTCATTGAGGTAAGCTAAAAATCTCTGGGCAAGTAATTGCTTCTTTTCAGATCATTCATGTGAGTAATCCTAGTAAAACAAATTCATTCCCTGCAACCTTATTGAAGTCAATGCTTGTACCTCCACTCTGACTTTAGATTCTCTGCATTTTTTGGTCTTCTAAACATAAAGGTAACTGTACCTATTCATGTAAAGTTAGCAAAACTTATCTTTCTGAGACTTTCAATAGCTTTATCTTTACCTGTTTTTTTTCTGCATTTATCCCACACTGCCTTTTTTTCCGGAAAAAATAATAATTAAAAAAATCTTTCTTTCATTACTTCCCAAAGGAATAAGCATTTTCCCAAGGCTATTCATTCAAAATTGAAAGTTGAGCGATAACTGCATGTTAGACAGCTTAATGGACCAAGCTCTGGCCCTTCGCCTCTGACAGCAGTAAAAATATATGGTCTTTGTTTATTCATATTTTAGGTACAGTGGAGGCAGCTGTGAACAATGGTTCATAAAACTAATTTCCTGTGACTTAAATAGATCTGAGGTGACATGGAAAGCCTGATGTAAGTCTTGTGTTAGTGTGTATGTTGTATACCTGTGTATGGTGTATACATGTGTATGGTGTATACACATGTATGCAAGCCAGAGTAAGAAATGGATTCTTTATGTTGGCATATCATTCAACATTTTCCAGTTAAAGAGCTACATGAACTATCAAGGAGGTATGTCAAATATCAGGGTACTATGTATTGCTAATTAATAAAAGAGTAGATTGTATTGTAGGGAAGTAAAAAAAGACATTTTCATCCAAAGGTTAGAGAAATTGCAACATCCTTAAAAAGTAATCTTAATTTAGTATTTATTAGAGAGAAATATGATCAAATATAAAGCACCAAAAAAGTCCAATTTTAATTTATTTATATTCTAATTATATTTAGAAAGTAGTTTTCCTTCACCTATGAAATCTATGGCATGATAAAACAAGCTCTTAATAGTTCAGTAGGACTAATGAATCCACAAAGACCCTCTCCACACATCTACTGCAATCCCTCATCTGGTTTTTGTACCCTTATTGTAACTATGCCCTTTCTAACAAGGGATATAACTCGATTCGCACCAGCAAGATCATAGTTTCTGGTGCCATCAACTTAACCCCCTTATTCCATTAATAGCAAAGATTTCATTAATGCTCAGGAATTCTTTGCAAATTAATTGTGTTCCGAGTCCTTCTAACATGCAACAGTGTTCTTGAGTTTATCTGTCAAATTAATCCCTCTGACTGCACCTAATAAAGGCAATCTTGGGAAATAGCCAGGAAATTGAACTTTGCCTCAATTTTCAACTGCTCGTATCAATGTTATTGTTAGTTTCTGGTGTAAGTCTTGAAAATAATCCAATCCAATTGCTTCAGGAAATGGCACTATATGATAACAGATATTTTTTGGCTTCCTGCATACGTAGCATGTATGTGTACAGCTAAAAAGGCAAGGCAAACATTTTAAAGGAACAGAAGAAAGTGTGGAAAAAAAACCAAAACAAACCAAACCAGTGTATTTCTTGTCAGAAGTGTACAGATTAGGCATACTAAAAACAAATAATATTTATTATAGTCTGAAACATTGCAAGAATAATGGACTGATCATTGTTGCTGAACACTTTATTTTCTATAAACATCCCTATAGCATTGAGGGACTGCTGGGCAAGGTGAGAAAAATTAAATGTCTATTTTGAATTAACATCCATTGCTTTGCACTGACAAAAGTAAATTTGTTTCCACAGGACAATCATTATTAATGCTTTCAATCTTTTCAAATCTTCTAATCTATTCAAAGGATCTATGCAAATTTGCTGTACATATTGTGCACAAGAACAGCAGTCTCAAAAAGTACTTCACCAATGTGAAGCAAAAAAGCTCAAACCATGACCTCAGATTCCTTTCAAACACTGACATTATCTTTGCCCCATAAATTCACCAAACACCTTTTTTATCCCTGCAATGTGATGCCATAAAACAAGATATTGGAGGGGAATTACTCAGGTCCAAATCTCTGTAAAGACTGTAGGATTATCTCTACTGCAAGAGAGATCTTGTTTTACAGACTATGATCAAATGTGCACACAAACACCTAAGGAGGAATAAAAAACACAGACCCCTCCCCATGCCAGCATTGTGGTTAAGTAGTAGCAGACACCACATGCACACAAGAATTTTTTCCTTTTAGGTGTTTTCTGTTTACTTTCATTTGATGATAGATGTGGTTACTCAGTTGTAACACAAAGAATACTCATATTTTATTGACCAAATATGGAAACATTTTAATGGGTAGAAACAGTCATGCGCCAGTTCATCTTATCAGACTGGGAAGAAGGAAGCAGAGCCAGACTTTTCTCTAAGGTTATTAACATTACTAGGAAGGGGAAGATTATTTCCTAAAAAGTCACTTGGCAACCAAATCCTCAAAGGCTTCACACCACTCCTTTGTTAAAGCACCACTAATGACACAATTCCAGGAGCTTCCCTGCTCTGCTGGAGAATGCTATTACACTATTATTTCAGAATACTATTGTTAAATAGTGAATCTCTCCTTGAACACAGTGTTGGCTTTGAATTTTAAGGATGAGGGGGTGATACTTCTAAGAATACTGCATAGCATTAGATTATGTGCAGCTGGACATCATATTAACTATTTAGAGTTTCCCAAAGAGGAGTGCTGAGGAGATACTAGGAAGTGTGCATGCAGGACTACTGCCCAATTTTATTCTTCTTTTATACTTCCTATTCACTAATGGGATGGGTAAAATCATTTGGAAATAAAGGACCATTGCTCCAGCAGCAAAGATGACAATGGGCAACGTGTCTGCAAGCAATGGACTAGACCCATTGTAGGGCTCATGACAGCCCCTCAGGACAGTTTCATAGTAGAGACGTCTGTGAGACAAATCTGTCCACTTGACAAATAACTTTTCAAAAGAGCATGGAAAGCCGAATCTGGCTCTACTGACCTCACCGAGGTCAATTCACATTTTCAGTAAATGCAATGGAGAGCAGAGTCCTTTGGATATATTATGCCTGGTCTGCACTCACACATCTGAGCTTTCTTCTGCCAAGACTCTATAGTTTCTCTTTCTATTTGTTTCTCTTCTTGGTTTGGTTTGGCTTTTTTTCATGTGGATTAGTTTGGGCTTTTTTTGTGTTTTGTTTTGCGGTTTTTTTTTCCTTGCAGGTTTGACTTTTCTTAACCTGCCAGATGAGCATTAAATCTCCACATCCTTTCATTTCTGCTTGAGCTGACTTTTTATGTCCCTTTTGGAGTGTTGATAGGAGGGAGAAAAATGGGTTAACTTCACTTCAGATGAGCACAGAGCTGATCTAACTCTGAAACGAGTGACAGGAAGATGGCAACACAACCACTTCTGCATGTCCAAGGAACTTCCAAAGGGAAAACTCCAATATTCTCATTTTTCATTTCTTCAGCCAAAAAGAACAGGGTCAATTTGGGGCCTGGTGGGTTTTAAAATGGCCTTTTTGGGGGGTTTTATAACTCCAGTTTGTTTGGTCAAGCCATATGGTTTTGCCAGAAAGAATTTGCTTGTGTTTACCAGGAACAAACAATCAGTGGAGCAAGCATTCATTGTGACAAATAGTGTTTGGCATGAAGGGACAAATCTGAGAACCACAGACACTATAAAAACTGCTCGTTTGCTCAAAGTGGATGTTAATGACACTCTTTCAGTGATAAACTAATTCAAAACACTATGTTACTGGAAAGAAATCCTTGACTTCAGGAAATAGGCTTGTCTTGCTGTTGAGTCAGAAGCTGGCAAGAGCAATACTGACATAAATATTTTATTAAATATTTACTTTTTTCCTTTTTCTATGCATATTTTATGACCCTAAAAGAGGTCACTAGACAGTGTCCTAATTCTTTTTATTTCAAAGTGGGTCTATGCTCTTGCTATAGTCTACCAAGTTCTTTCTCTGTCACTTAAAAGCAACCAACCAAAAAGCAATCAGCAATTTGGCCCATCCTCAATGATATGTTTACATATCTGAGTCTAATCCATGTTTTAAAAGTTTTCTAAGGATGTATTTAAAAATTCAGTGGTTTGGATGTGCATGTTTAAAAGGCTGCCTTCTTCCTCATGCTATACTACAGCAGTTGTATAGCAAAGGTGCTTGGGCTGAAGCCTGCTTTCCTCAATGAGTTTTCAGTAGGGCATTTTGGTGTTAAGACTCCACAAGTGATGGAACCACCTCTACCTTTCCAAATATCCACAAAGTAGTAGCATTCAGAACATGCTGCTGAGCCTCAGAGAGATTTATTTTTTTTAAGTTAAAAGAAACAAAAATAATAAAAATAACTTCATAAAAACATCCCTTCAAATTTTTCTGTATTCAGATTTTCTCACTGGCTGGTTATTTGCTGTTGCACGATGGGAAGAAACCGCTGCTTGATTGCACTTTTCTCTCAATTTGTAATACCTACAAACCCCAGGTTTTTAAGGATGCGAAGTCAAACCTCCAAAGTTAATACTTTGAAGTGTCACAGCCTTAATTCTGCCCCCTTGTGCTCATGTATAATGGTACTGTCTTCAATTAAACTACCACATGCTATTTTTCCACAGGACTTCAGCCTCATTCTATTCATAGGATGGACTGTCCTTACTGAATGACAGCTATTCAGTACTTTGGTACTATCCTTCTCATTCATTGTGGCATATGCCTTATTTACTCTACATTATTCATAATGCTGCTGTGAAGACAGAATTATTAATTTACTTTCATGCCACTCATCCATTTCATAGCTGTTCTGCAACGTTCTGAGACCAGAGGGACTACTGGGCTCAAAGCCAGAATTTGCAGGATTCACCTCCACATCCGGCATCCTACTACTCCCCGTCACCTCATGCCATGCCTATATCAGACTTCTCTCTCCCATCCTCCACCTTTTGAGCCCCAATTCCTAACCTCTTTATTCAGCAAATCCTTCTCTACTGCCTTTCTTATTCCCACATGGCAGCAGCACCATGACCCAGTGCCTGCAGAAGTAGTGACTGTGGGCAAAGCTCTGCTCTGTTGGTCCAGCAGTGTGTATGTTCAGCACAGGTGGAGCCTTTGGAAATTAGCTGCCAAACTTCCACAAGCCTCTACTGAGCATGTGAATGAGATTTTTCAGAGGCTTATAACTTGGCCAAATTTAGGCAGTTTTTCACAGGGATGAAATAGCACATTCCTGTCACCAAGGCAACCCAATTGCCTAATTTCAAGTCCCTCTGCCAAAACATTGCAGAGCTAGCACTTCTCAACACTTTGCAAGAATTTCTTTGGTTTTTGGTTTGGGGTTTTTTTTTCAATTTTAATTTTCGTGTGTGTGTTTTCATTTGTTTGTTTTCTGCCTTTTTTTTTTATTATTTTTTAACATAGCTAAAACAATACAATTTGCTCTAATCCTCTTCTCAGAAACAGCTCAACCATTTTCATTCAATTTTTCCAAAGACAGGCTAAGTCAGAAACACAGCATGGAAAACTTAAGCCCAAATCATCTAAGCCTAGCAAAGCTGTACACAACTAGAAATGAGATCTTTACCCTGAGAGGTGTCAGGCAACCAAAGAGATAAAAGGAGGTACCAAATGCATGTAGGAAGAAAGGTATCTTGGATTTTGGGTGTGTTTGGGTTTCTTTCCTTGTTTCTTATACATAGATAAAAAATAAAATGTTCTCTCCGCTTTACTTCTTGATTGGATTGCTACACCCTATTTTTCTTTACTTCTGTGGTAAGAACACATACAAGATTAGTTACACTAAAAATCCTAAAGTAGCTCAGCAAAAAGCATATGAAGAAATAAATACAGCTCTGAAGCTGATTGTCTGGGTAGGAAGGCATGAGCAGGGGCTAGCCACTGTTGGCTCTATTTTCATTAGATTCATATTGCTGCAGTATGCATGCAGAGCTAGCACTCACAGAGCAGGGTTTTAGTGTGCGAGCTCCATCCAAACATGAAGTTAATAACTTACTCCTACTCTCTAGAGCTTCAAAGATACAAAAGAAGGATGAAATAGCAGTGGAATAACCCAAACACTGCCACAATAAACCAGTATCTGCTTCCTTCCCAGCTGTATGGATAAAGAGCCATTTTATGCTCCAGGCACACAGCAATAAAAAAGAGACACTATTTCTGTTGGGAAGGTGATGAGGAGGAAAAGGGATGCATCTTTACAGTGTTATCTTCATGAGGAAACACACACACTTGGTGACAGCTGGAGCGTAGTTTGCAGCTCCTGGCTCAACTTAAAACGAATGTGACAGGATTACTGAAGACAGAGTTCCACTCCCACAGCCCATCACTAGTGTCATCAGGGTAGAGTAGTGGTAGGCTGTGGCTCACTGACTCTCTTTTGTTTCATGTAGCATGCAGAGGGAAGACCATAGGCTATTTCTAGCAGGGGAGTCACATTTATTTGAGTGTGCTAGGAAAAACCAGTGGGTGAGTGACTGAATTTTGAAATGCTTGGAATCCCTTTGCCTATTGCCTAAAGGCTGTCAATATAAAGAGGCCTCACTAAAATACCGATAAAGTTTGCAGGGTGGACTGAGAAAACTGAATCCTATTTTCCAGACACTATAGTACATGATATGAAATAGATGCATTGAGGACAGAAGAAAACAAGGCAAAAGCAAACATGCATCCTGCTTCTTTAGGTGAGGAAATTGAAGACATGTATATTAGCTCCCTTCTTTCAGTTACTGCAGATCCCAGGCAGACCCACAGCAAAGATCAGGAGTACTTTGATTTGGACTGCACAAATGAGCTTTCTGAGTTCTTGCCAGGTTCAGAAGAATATTTGGAATATCTGGAAATACTGGGAATGAGAAAGCAATTTTGGAGCCTTCTTCATGCATTGACTTGTTCTTTAGATTACTAAATTGCATAAAATTAAATATAATTAATATCTTTCTTGCCACAGCCTGCCAGCCTTCCTTCCGTCTGGCAAAAGCAAGGAGCCAGAATCAGCCAGTGGTCAACAGCAGTAGTAGATATGTCTAAGATCTTCCACTTCAGCCCTGGTACTGTCTGATTTTCCAAAGTCCACGTGCCTTAAATGCATCATTAATAGAAGCAACATTGCTAAAACTTCCCTTTCTGCCTGTAACAGGGAAGACTGGTATTGCATATAGAAGGCAATAAATTATGTCCCTGTTGCACTTGAAAAAGACATCTTTACAATAAAAACACCAATGGTGCTGTAAGATAAAGAAGAAATTACCAAATACGTAAGGGCTTGCCCAGCAGACCCATAACTTCTCTCTTCAGGACTGAATTATTCGTTAGATAACATTGTTCTGAAAGAGGTATAATTTGCTATTAAGCATGAAAAAAAATGACCTTTTTATCTAGTCATGAGGTGACAAAAATGCTTCAACAGTTTTTGAAAAGTGACAGGGTTCTGAATTTCCAAGTCTCATGATTCTAAAAATACTGTGTCCCCAAAATTCACAGCACTGAGGTTATTATCCCTTCTAACATGGAGACAGGCAGCAAATGTTAGATAGAAAGAATCAAGTTTCTGAAAATCGTATATAGAAAGAAGAGTCAAAAATTTTGATTAGCTGTAGAGCCACTACATCACCATATAAGATCAGGGAAAAGGAAGATGTTCTGCATTTAAATTTTAGAGCTCTGGAGCTAATCAAAATTGGGGAGTAATTTTCTGCCAAATTTTCACCAGTAAACATACTTGCCTTACTGCTTTCCTTACTGCAGGTCCACTTACCTCTCTATACACTCCACAAGGGACGCAAGACAAATTCTGCAGATCTGTATCTACTTGTTTCAGACAGCAAAGCAATGGTCAGGTCCACCTGCTGTGAGAAGCAATGTAGGGAGCTACAATACACCACAAAGTGCATTATTTTTTGTTTTTTCTTTTGGATCAGTTCTATCATACGAGTGCAGATCTAAGTTTTCGTGGTATGTTTCCTGTTTTCTCCACATCTGTATGCTTTAACATGCAAATCAACATCTGCAGTCTGCTTGCCTTCCATTCTCCTTTCTGGGACTTGAAGTGAAAAAAGAAAAAAAAAAGGCTCTGTAGTCAGGGTCTTGATACTTTTATTTTGTTGAATCCTATTCACGGACATAAGAATCAGAATCATTGCATTCCCTAACCTGCTGTTCATAAGGCTGATAACTTCCAAGGGGATTGAAAACACGACCTGAATTTCAAAGTAGCCAACTAGGATAAGAAGCCAGAGCTGAACTTGCAAGAGTAAGACTGATGAAATAGTGCCTGTTACTAGTAAGGCAAACACCTTACCAGGAAAAAACACTGGCAGACATTTACTGTGGAGAGTAGCTCAGCACCAGCCAGGGAATGCATAAGATGACCTACAGGCTATTTTGTCACTTTCTTTTTAACCTTCCTGCCATTCTGCTCTCTCCTTGCTGCACTATTTTGGTTTTTTGGAATAATAATTAACATTAATTAATATTTATCAACCAGTTCAATGAGTATCTTCATAAAATGTCAATAAAGGAATATATATTTTTAACAAAAAAAGGAGCACTTTGTATGTTGGTCTCTGGCAGGAAGGGAGCTATGTGGTTACCATGAGGAAGTTTCTGCTTCTGGGTTTCTGGAAAGTCAAATAAAGGCAGCAAGCAGCATTTTATTTATAAAATAAGCCTTCAAAATCATAACTGCTTTTGCTGATTTGTGAATTCAGTATCACACTACATGAATAGTCCACAAAAAATTAATTCCAGCTGAACAAGCACTTAGCAGAAAGAAGTGTCTTACATGACAAAAAATGTCTTTCTGTTGCTTGAAATATATGTTGAGGATGAGTCTTTATCATATTTTGAAAGCCAGACTTTGCATTGCCAAGGACCTGCAGCTAAATAAATACAATTTACTTGCTAAAACATGGCTGTATTTATCATCATTGAATTTCAACCAGCAGAGATGTTAGCAAAAAATAGGAGCTTTGCAACATTTCCTAGCAAACTGCAGGAAGAATTAATTTCAAGTTGTAAAATTTTGCTTTCCATCTTTCACTGAAGACCATCAGATCTGTCATTACTTATAAAAGACAAGGGTCTGGTTAGTCAGTATTCATTTGGGAAAAAAATGGATTTGTAACTGTCAGTCCACTTTGTTCTGCAACTTTGCTACGCTCTGCAGGTAATACTAGAAACACAGTTTCTTCTAAAGTAAGTCCCTTCAGGTCATCTGACACATACTCTTTAGATTATAAGGGTTCATGTCTCAGCCAAACAGAAGAGCCAACGGATTTTTACAGCCTGCCCCTTCCCACTGTAAAATATTGTGATTTTCCAAAGCAGTGACATCCTGAATTCCTCCTATTAAATATATGGTGACTGGCCAGGTATTTCAGGGCTTGAAGTTCACAGCCATCCTCCTCACTCAGAGCCATTGCACTAGCCCAGACCCAGAGCCATTAGGACTGAGAGAAGCTGCAGAGCTGGCTGGTTTTGGTTCCCTGGGACAGGGTGGCAGAAAGGTGGCTGAGAACTACTGATGTCAGTGTCTGAAAATGCGAGGAGGTCTGGAGAGGAAAAGTCTCTCTCTCCAGCTCTGACTGGCACTGGAGTTAAACTCAGCAGATTTATAACACTAAAACACCATTTACTAAAGCTGTAAATGGAGTCTTTCCTAATTTGCACCAGCACAAACAAGATCAGAAAAACAGTCAAATTTGTCCCTCGAGGAAGTTTGGGGAACTATATTCTCAATGCCACAAATAAATCTGACATTTACTGAAGTTCAGGCTAAGATCTGGTTGCTATATTATTACAAATTGCATTCAGCTTTATGTCTTAGGAGAATACATTTTAGAAGAAATGCTAAGGCTTAAACTTTAGTTTGAAGATACCAAAAATCAATCTAGATTAAGATATTAATGAAATGCTTTCACTTAAGTTTTTAAGTAGACCCTTTTCTATTCAATTCCTACTTTGTTCACAGCTGGTAAACTCATTACCATCCTTTAGATATTTGCAGTACAGTTACGTGTTGGTCTGCTCCCATGGTCATGGCCCTGAATATAAAAAGCTAGGTGTTGTTTGGTTTTACTGCTCCAAAAATAGTTGAGAATAGTGACAGCAGTATTTAAAAAGTATTTAAGCAGAGATTTAAGAAAACGTATGTGATTAAGAAGAGTGATGTTCAATGGTTACTTCTGTTGCCATTTGCATCCATTCTGATCTGTTTTTTAATAAAGTAAATTTCTGCCCCTCCAAACCTAAACATGTGGTCTTACATGTGTAAAGTCTTACTTACATGGTTCAATCCCAGATGGTAAAGTAGGTGCATATATGTCCAGACATCTGACTGAAATAAACTTTTCATAATAGTTCTGTCTACTTATTAACATAATTAAGGGAATTGCACTGTCTTAAAATCTAGACATACATTACTAACATCAAGCATCAATTTCAAAGTCCTGTAGACAACTATCTGTCTAAAATGACTGATTTAAGAGTTCAAGAGAGTTCTCACATTGCAGAAAGCTGTATTCAACTTTTCATGGAGTACTACTATCCATTAAGCAATTCTCTGTCCTTTTGGAGCCCCATATGATAAGCTGTCACCTAATATACTTTCTACATCTCAAAACAGGTGTGTTCTATCGACAACAGAATTACACAGAATAAACTCTGCCACTACACAGTGACAATGTGATTTGAAATTAATATAGTATGAATGAAAAATTTTCCTACCAATATTTGTCAGCTTCTGTGCATTTCACTCCCTTGCAGTATTACAAATCAGCCAGTCACAGAGCCTTCACAATATTTTATCCACTGAAGAAAAGCAGAGATTTGTTAGAAGCATGCCTAGAGTGCCAAGCAAATATGTTCTCTCTTACTGGAGTTATTTATAGTTATGCATTTGTTTCTTGGCAGCATGAACACAGGCTGGTGAGAAGTAAAATTGTCCGGTTTTATTATTTACAAGGAAAGCTCCATTAGAATACTAGAGTGATTTCCACTTTATCTTTTGTGTGTTCTGTTGTGCAGAAAGTAATGCAAAATGTTTTTCTCCATAATTCTGAGCACTTTCCTTTCAAAAGTAGTCTAGATTAGCAGTATTGTCAGCCACTCCAGAAGTCTTAGCTTTCCAGGTGTTACTTACCATCTTTTGCTGCTGTTTTATAGGAGCATGGCAACAAAGACAGAGCCTGTTTTCTGAACCAAGATTTACCACGCTCCACAATTGCATTCTGTTGCACTGTAAGGATAATGCATCATACAAACACAAGCATTCACTCATTTCTGATACACCCTGCCTGATAAAATGATTATTCTTATTCTTGTAGCAATTCAATAACTAATCACCCTCACATTGATAGCTAATATTCTATGGGATCATTAAGTACTGCATTCAAGCTGAAAGTATTGCAAAAATTCAAGTAGTCAACAATTATCATAAAATTTTATATGCTAGCCATCAAAATATTTTTGCATGTTCTAATCTTTGCAACACTGTAGTAAGTTGATTTGATTAGTAAAACAAGACATGGCAATTTGTTACATGTCTTTCTCACAGAAAGCTTGAGAACCAAGCTGAAGAAATTGAGACTGCAGGATCCATGCTGAACAAGGTGACAGATTTCCACAGTCCAAAAATTCGGGTCTGCATAGCATATCTGTCTCACCTTGCTCTACATCTTTTCCTTCCCTTCTCTCTGAATGCCTAAGCAGCTAATTTACTTTGAAACAGTTCCTGCTACCTGACCTATTGTACCTCCCTGTCTCTTACTTACCATCAAACAACATCAATGCAGAAAGAATGTCCTTTTTTTGTGCAATCCCTCCCTGTAATATATCACCTTCTTCCAAGAGAATTATTTTCATTTCTGTAGTAAACAATCTCAATGTATTGTCCTCTAGAGGTGTTTCATTATATGAGCTGACCAATAATCATGCCAAAAGAAGCTGCAAATTCCTGTTTACATTGATGTCAGTATATGCGTTGCATAGAACAGAGCAGGCTTTACACAGAAAGATGATCCTGAGTATTTTTTGCCCCTGGGAAATTTAAAAACCTGACTAGTAGATGCTACACTTAAGGCTTCAGGAGTCCTACAAAATGTTTAGAAGTATTTTTTCTAGGCTGTCTCTGAATAGCAGTAATTGGCAACTGCTGGGACAGGGCATGCTCTAGTTTCTGATCCCAGACAGAAGGATCACAGACCAGCCTAGAGGAGAATCAAAAGATGACAGCTGAAGAAGAATCACCAATAAAATGTGCAATCAATTTCTACTTCATAAAAATTGTCCTGGATTAATGCCTAGCTTTGCTTCTGCTGTAGATCATCCCTGGGATAAGTCAGAAACTGTCAGACTTAATACAGTAAACCGGGAGTCCTCTACCTGTTGCAGTGCAGCCTAACAGGTAACACCCATTCACAAGCACTTAACGAGCATTAAAGACAGCCAAGTATCCACTTCTAATGTGAAGGGTGTGTTAGGTATATTTTTTGTACACCCTTCCCTTCTGGCAGGGGCCCAGAGCTCAAGCTTGTATTTAGATTGAAGTATCCAGATTTTTTTTCTTGATAACAACAGTGCAACATAGCCAGCTTCAGCAAAACTGTTTCTTCTGGGAGTCCCCGCTGGCCCAGCGCGTCAGCTCAGCCGGCTGGATCTGGCCATTATACTACGAGGAACCTCTTATGACAAAAAAACTTTTACACTGGGAAACATTTCATACAACGCACCTCCTTTGGTCTATAGGGCATGGCACCAGGAAAAACACAAACCAGGAAAATAATCCTAATGAGAAAACCCAGAACTTTTCTAAGCCTCATCCCAGCTGGAATTCTGCAAACGTTGCAGTTTGCAGAGATAGATAGATACAAAGTTAGAAAAAGCTCACAGTATTCCTTCAATTTTGTATCTTCAATCTTCACTAGCACAACAGAAAGTAAAGCAAAGGGAATTCTATTTCTGATAAGAACTAACACTGGATCATTTAGCATTTTCAACAATTTCAGTTATCAAAGGAAAATAGAGGCTTTTTGAGAAGATAAGAAATATGATGTACACTTAAATTGCACAAAAGAAAGAGCAAATATACCTTTAAAAGCACCTAGAAACCAAGAAAAGAGTTTATGATTGCACTAGTGATTGTAAACTGGTTTTGAAATCTCAGGAGGTTAACCAAGTCCATGATTAGACACTACATGGTGGTCATGGTCATCCATGTCCTGGACAAAGTCCTCAGAGTAAGACTGTTGAAAGACCTGGAACAAATTAACTTCTAGGCCAAAAGCGGTCACCCTGTCTACTCTCAAATTGTAGTAGATAAAGAGCACAATGTGCACTCCACAGAAAAATGATGCAGAAGTCTCTGAGAACTGCGCTATTACATTTGCTATGGCACCCAAGGCTCAATAGCAAATGGCTTACAGAGAAAGATGGAAGGAGAGAAACAGCTCTACGCCATGCTTCAAGATTTTGCAAAAACTAGTTCTGCAGAGTAAGAGTTTTTTCACAAGTGGCATTATGGGCCTAAACAAAGCCTTCCCAAAAGTGTTAGATATTGCAGCTGGAGATTACGATCAGCTTAGCCTGAAAGCACAAGATTTTTATTAATTATAATTTGGAAAACCAATCCAGGTGTGGCAAAACTATGCTGGCAGTTTGCACACACACCTAAAATTCACGAGGAAAATGCTTGGGGAGGGATAGGGATCAGAGCTTCCATAACCAACTTTGTCCTACTATTGATAAACAGTTTGGGCAGAAACCAGAACAAAACAGGAAAATGACCACAGGTGGTTAACATCACTGACAGGTTAGCACTAATTTTTACAACTGTGGCACATGCTGCTTGCTGGGCTTCAGATTTTATAACCAGTTCCACCAGTAGTGGTATTCAAAATTAAAAGAATCATAATTTCCTTGCTCCATTTTTTCTTCCAGTCAACTACTTCATACAGGTTTGACATGACTGATTCCTAGCTGTCTGGTGAGGCTTATTAAGATATAAGAACAGCCCAGTATTATGCAAAAAACCCATACAGATCAGGCCCACTGTCTTTCCTCCTACAGCTGCAATAAGCGGAGTAAGAGGGTCAGCATCCATGTAATTTGCACCCTGCTATTCTGTTAGCCTCTTATTTCCAGCTCTGGAGCCATGACAAATCTGAAGTGGCCTGCCTTTTCAGCAAGCCCCTGCAGATCTTTCTGCCAAGAGCACCCATCCAGTCTCTGCTGGAATTAAAGTGATTTTTTTGTGCTTGTAGGAGCCTCAGGGAGCAGCTCCAGTCTCCTACGTGACACATGGAAATGGAGGTGCTAGTTTCATTTGATTGGTTCTCAGGTTTTGTACTGAAGAGTCAGTGGGAATGAGAGGCAATCACTGTTTTGCAGGCTCATTGTTGCAGGTTCACTTCATAAATGGGAGTGTTCCTAATACAGGGTACTCTTGATGCAAAGATGTAGGGTTTATTCCATGCCAAGCAGAGATCTAGCAACTGAGCTTCATCCAAAGGTTGAATTTTACCTCTCTCACCCAGGAAAAATACTTTGCAACAAAATTTCACAACAAGAGCAGAAAGTATTAAAGCCCCCACCACTTTCAAACATTAATTCAAATATTTTTGAAAAACAAGTAGATTCTCAGGGTAGAATTGCAATATCCTCACACACAGAAGGGCTTCGTAAGTGCTAAAAATGAGGATATATTTGTCACATGAATTGTGCTACAAATGGAGCTGGACCAGTAATATTTATTCAACCATCAGTTCACTGATTCTCTTTATATTTTAATACTTTGTTCTAAAATATTATTACTTGTCATGGGTTCAGCAGTAGCAGTCATTTTTTCTCCTTCTTAGTGGCTGGTGCAGCACTGTGCTTCTAACTTTCAGCCTGAGAACAGTGCTGATAATACCAATGTTTGTAGCTATTGCTTAGAATGTTTACAGTTGGTCAAGGACTTTCTGAGCCTCATGCTCTGCCCTGGGAGGAGGGAAAGCCGGGAGGA
>WYDI02016817.1:21912-39858 GCA_009867235.2 Psittacus erithacus
GTGGGGGGAAGGGCAGGTTGTGGGGGGGGGACGAGCAGGCTACATGCTTTGTCTAATTTACGACTAAGCTTAAACCACAACATTACTCCAGCTACTAACAAAGGAAGGAAGAGAATTCCTTAATATGTATGATTTGTAGAGTTGAATTTTAATACATAAATTTTAGAGATTCACACAGGCTCATGCTGGGAATCACTAAAGCGGGATTGTCTCTGTATGGTGGTATTTTTGGGCATGGAAGATGCTCCATCATATTGCATACCCTTGATTAAACCACTTCACCTTTGCGTGCCTCAGTTCCCTGTCCACAGAAGGAGAAATGTCTCTGCCAGTCTTTACTACAAACTGAAAAGCACTCAACAATATCACTAATAAATAATAATGGGAATGCTTACTGAATTAAACCTAAATTAGACCAGAAAAGCAAAGCCAGGTAACTAAAGTATTTTGCTTTGCCATGTTTTTCCTGTTAAATTTTAATGAGTACTTACTAAATCCTTCAGAAACCACTTTAAAGACAGAAGCAAAACCTGTCTTAAGATCTCTTGATAGGGGTTTTGAACTATCAAAATATTAAGCTCAGGTCTTGAGGCACTTGCAGCCCTTCAGTGCTAAGCTCTTTCTTCCTTAGTAACTTTTGTCTCCCAACATGTCCAAATGGACAAGGCAGGCATCTTTCTTAGACATTTGCATAGTCTATTTTGGATGCTGTGTTGATTAAACAATGTTCCTGTTGCCCTCATCAAGGCACCTGAAAGCTGCCCATGCAAAATCAAATGATATGAATGACCTTATGCAATACAAATGCCCAAAGCAACCTAAAGCCTCAAAAGGCAACTCAGGGAGCCTTAGCCCATGGCATCTGCACTGACCCAACCAAAGGGCAGTGCAATGCTATAACAGTTCTGTGCAATTAAACAGTTTTCTTTCTGCAGAAATAAAGTCACCAACTGCAGCATAGATAAAGTTTGAAATTCTCTTTATAATACTAAACCAACAATTAAGTACTAGATTGGCATCTTTTCTGCAGCTGACACTTCTAGGCTTTACTGAACATCCTCTTTAGACATCCACTACAGAGAGAAATCATGCTGGCAAAGTTTAGAGCTGGCCAACAGCTCCTATGACAAGTGACAGTTTCTTACTGAGAAACACTTCATATATTTCAAATTATCACAGACATACACTTTAATGGTTTGTATTCACTCTATTGTGCTTTTAAAATTCACATCACTTCCCTACTTTTTCCACACAGATATTTACATTACTGCTGTTTACCCTCTCCACTTCTACTTCATCTTACAAAGTTGTCATGATTCACACCACCAACACTCTTGCAAATAAATCTTTCTACTCACAGCAACTGGATGTCATCAGTGAATAGGTGAGAGCTTTACTCCTTCCCAAAGCTTTCTGTCAAAAAAATCCCAAACCCAAGCAATTAACCCTTAAAAAGCACCCACGCAGCACAGAACAACTACCTTCTGTGTTTTCTACTGCAGTTTTACTGGGCAATTAAGATGCCATTTATCTTTGACTCTAAGAAAATACTACGAATTTAATTTTTAGGAATGCACTTACTGTTGATTACACCTGCAGAAGCTTTGCAGTTAGTCAGGGGCTATTTAAGAAAAGAAGAGAGCCAAGGTATGCCACCCAACTATTTTCTGCAATCACTGACAAATTGAAATAATTTAAATAATAACCTTGACCTGTCATTATTGAACAAATTTGTATTTTCTGTCTTGTTTACCATGGTATAATGATCTAAAGCATGCCTATAAGATGACCTTCACTTCAGTCCTTTGAATGCATCCTTCAGGAGACAGTCATGTTCCCACAAGCAGCCAGCAGCAGCCAGACTTCACAGTCCAGAAGAAGAAGGAAACATCCTCAGCAATGAATTCCAGTACCTCACACAGTAGCAGAAACAGAGTCCAGCAGTCTCAGTGCTGCAAATCCTGATACCTACACTGCAATAATCAGATATACAGGTAAAGACATTAGGTGGAAAATCTCTGGCAGAGACAAAGAAAAATAATTTATCTTATAAAAGAATATTCTGACATAGGCATTCATTGCAGAAAAAAAAAAAAAAATCATTTAAAAGCTGAGAATCAGTTTCCGCTAATGTACTTTACGAGTTTTACTATGAGTGAACGCTAGAGGGTACCATTTTAAACAGAGCACAGCTACAATGCTCACCTGCCAAGAGGGGAAACACGCCGGAGAGATACCACCACCTTCTCTCCAGTCTGAAAGAACACTGCAAATTGTGCCTGGTATTCTACGTGATGCACAGCCTCCAAGTTATGAATTAGGTTACACAGATGTTGTCTGAGCCCGCTTATCTTGTCCCTGACTTACAGACGCCTGCTGAACTGTATGGTTTGCAAGATTGGCTAAAAAGAAATTCAATTACAATTTTCATTTCCAGAGAACTATCATTTGGGGTGAAAATAAGCAACTCAGGGAGCATCAGACAATATACTGTCATCAGAACATGTTTCAGACAGGAAAGACAGTTTTCCTCAGCAGAACTCCAATATTAATTTGGGGTTTTTTACCCAGGAACATCTTTGGCATAAATGAGTTTTGATATATGCTCAAATTGTCATCCAATTAAAGTAACACACACACTACTTGTAGATAATAATTATCATTTAAAATTGCTCTGTACACTGAATAATTTTGCAACTGATGGAGCAGAAAACATCTGATGGTGAATACAATCTAATCAGGGCGCCAAACTCTCACTGACATGAAAGGGTTTTAGATATCTAACTAGTTTCATGGATTTGGTTATTATTCACTCAAGAGCAGTTCACATGACATCATGTGATTTTTGCTGCCCATTTGGCATGTACTTTTACAGTGTGACTGAAAAATTTTGACACTTGGAATACCACATGCAGGAGTAATATAGGACTATTACAAACATACTAGAAATTTTGATTCAGGAAATATCGCTGACCATAGTACATTTGGCAGTCTGTGTCCCTTAGAACTTTAATTCCCTCTTTTCCATGTCAGGTAAAGACTTCTTAGAGAAGTCCAGTCTTGTACTGCTAATACATGAGGCACGGGCTTTTTGTGTAAGGATGTCAGTAAAATGATGTACAGAAATAACACGCAGTGCCTGCCAGCTTTATCACACCTATCTACAGAAAGTGCTATTAGCCTTTTGCTTTAAGGAGCAATTTAGCAAAACATTTAAAAATGCAAGGGGGATGGAAAAGATAATTAATTAAGATCACAAGATAAATGAGGGGAAAGATTTACGTCTTTCAAGGGGCGGCCTGAGCACAGAAGTCTCATGCTGACGTTCTGCAAACACAATACATGGTAATACCAAGAAATTATTTAGTACTGAGGATAATGCTGTCACTGAACAATGAAAGAGTTTGCTGGCAGAAATGCTGAAAGACTGACATCAATCAAAGTTAACTGCAGTGTCTTTACTCATCCTGTGCATCCTGGAGGGCTGCCAAAGTTCATTGTCTCAGGTGCAACTGATGATCAGGCCATAGATGACTTTGATGATGACTGATGTGACATTTGTGCCAATGTTTGGCTTCTAAAGACATCTTCCGTTTCCTCCCTCTCCTCTCCTTTTATTTATTAATTAGAGGCCTAAGTCTTACAGCTGAGGCTAATACTGATAGCATTGCCTTTTTGCCTCAGCTGGCTGATCACAGAATCATACAATGGTTTGGGTTGGAAGGGACCTTAAGGATCATGCAGGTCCAACCCCCTGCCATGGGCAGGGACATCTTCCACTAGACCAGGCTGCTCAAGGACCCATCCAGCCTGGCCTGGAACACTTCCAGGGGTGAAGCATCCACAACTTCCTTGGACAAGCTGTTCCAGTGTCTCGCCACCCTTATAGTGAAGAATTTCATTCTAATGTCTAATCTAAATATACCCTCTTTCAATTTAAATCCATTCTCCTTTGTCCTACCACTACAAGCACTTGAGTTCCCCTACAGATTTCTTGTAGGCCTCCTTTATGTACTGGAAGGCTGCTATAACATCTCACTGGAACATTCTCTTCTCCAGGCTGAACAAGCCCAACTCCCTCAGCTCAGGATCCTTTGCTCTCTTTAACTGCCCCATGCCTTCTTTGTGAAGCTTAAGGAGCCCAAGTAATTTTGTATGTTGCTATGAAACAGAACAATTTCGTATTTAGCTGGTGCAAAGCAAAACCGAAATGAGTACTTTCCCTGACCACTACCACCTTTAGAGCTGATTTCAGCTGTTGTGTACAAAATAAATAAACAGCTTACACTACTCACGACTGTCACATACTGCACACAATGCCCACAGAGTACTCACAGTTACTTATTGCAGCCTAACAGCTTGTTCTTATCTCACTAGTTCATGCTGAAGGAAAAAAGGAAGTTCCTGGCCTTGGAGAGAGTTTGTAGGCCAATGATGGAGAAGCGAAGGCCATAAAAAGTGCTGTCCATTGTAAGCTTCATTTAGTTTTGGATTCACTTTTTGAATTGGTCCCCAGTGCGTGCACAGCACATGGAGTCTCATTCTGCAGCAAGACTTCTTCCTGCTGGGACACTTGCTAGCAGCAAAGTAAAGATCTGTGGAAAACACATAGAGATTAAGCCAGGGTTTGAGGATTAGATTTTTTTCCATATTGGACATAAAGCCAGTAATACAACTCCTGCAATTCACTCTGCTTTTTCATATAATAGCATACTAATGTCACATAAACCTACCTCTGGTGTTTCAGTTCTCAACTTGTTGTTGAACTGGATCCCATGAGAGAAAAAAAACAAATTTCTTTAGCATCAGGATGCTTCCTCTGACAACTTTCAAACACCTGCTGCAAACAACAGAGTCAGCATAACTTTAGAAGTGTCCCAGGGATCTTTTGTCACTGCAGGTGCTAGGGATCACTAGCAGCTTCTCTGTTATTATTGTAATTATATACCTGCTAAACTAGTCAGAGACGAAACAGTTACTGTTAGCACAGGAAATGGCACAATTTGACTCTCTTTAACACAAATGGTGCAATTAACACCTCTGATAAGTTTCTTACAAAGCATTTGAAAACTCAGAATTACAGTCTTGAGCTGTTTTGCATTTTGCTTTCCTTCTCTGTTAGACTTGGACATAACTTTGTATTTGTACAAAGCTTTTTGTATTTACTCTTTTTCTGCTGAGGTGGGAGGTGATGTCAGCAACCAACAGCACAATTATCCAGGTACAAGTGGCATGTAATTAGAGAGACTGAAGTTATGCAAGAAACCTAAACTCATGGAACTATTTCTCGCCTCTTCCTTCTTTCACAACCTGCCTAGTCCTTGCTGCGCTTCATTGACACTTGCCTTGTTCCACAAGTTGGTTTACAAATGCTGCAAAAAAAACCTGTTCATAAAAACAAATGGGACCAGTGAATAAAATCAGCCCTGAGGACTGACGAGGGTTCCATCGGTGCAAATCTGGCACAAGATGTGGGGGCAAAACTGCATAATGGGTGGAGATGGGTGGATCTCAGTGTTTCACACAAATCTCAATCTAAACAGATGCAGAAAGATTGAAAAGTACACCACAACCTAGAGTTCTGTGATTCTTCCTTTTCTTCAAAGGGAGTCTTAACTCCAGTTATGTTGAGAACTGTTTCTATTTCTGCTTGAAATGACACAGCTCCCTGTTAGTTTTAATGAAACAAACTTTGGCAAAAAGATGGTTATCGCCTGGAACAAATGAGTTTTCCAACTCTGGGGAAGGGGTGGTAAGTAAACAGCAAAACCAAACAATGAATTAGCTAGTTGGATAGTTTGGATCAGGATGAAAACACATGAAATGGATGAGCAGGTATGGAAAGAAATGACCTTTAAGCACTAATTTGAGTAGCAAGAAGGTATCTTTTTTTCTTGTTCAGGTATATGCTGGAGAATGAAAGAGAAGGGACCAGGAGCAGAAGGAAAAGCTTAAGAAAGTTTCCTAGAATAAAAGGCATGCTATGATTTGCTGGAAAAGCTGCATGAATCCTAGACACAGCTTCATTCTGACATGTGCTTAAAGAGTAGTCCATAGCCATGAATAAAATGAGGTAGGAACGAGCAAGCAGGTACTTCTTATTTTTCTGTTTCTGTTTCCTTTTTTTTTACCTATTCCATCTGTGTGCAAACTGAGAAGGCTTCTTTGTACCTGGGAAAGCATAAACCACACGAAAACTGTAAAGTCCATATGGGTCTTTAGAGCACAGCAAATTTTTATTTTGTTTTGAAGAAGCATGGTGCTTCTAGAAAGCATGTCAGAAAGTCTAAGGCAAGAGACTGTTCGAGCTCATGGCCTAGACAGCACTCACGACCAATGTGAGGGAAAAATATACTATATGGCAGCCTGGCAAAGATCTCCTGGATTGCTTAATCAGGGGTTCAGTTAGAAAGACCAGCCTATATCTTAAAATATTTGTTTCATTCGGTTTTTGCAGATGAAAGTAGCATGGAACAAAATAAATGTGGATTACATTAAAAGGAGCCACAAACAAATCAAAAGGAAGAAAAAAAAAACCCAACAAATTACAGAAAAGAAGAACCAGGAAAAGATCAAAAGATACAGAGAAATCTAAGGGATCAAAAAAGAAGTGTTTTGTGAGAAACAGTGAAAGATTAAGAGAAGTGTGGAGGAAGCAGCAAGCAAAGAAAAAGTGTCCATGAATAACCCAAACTGCTGTCTGACAGCATCAGCACCCCCTGCAGTTTCTCAAAGACTTAGGCTGACCCAGTCCTGCATGCCAGCCGGCTCTGTGGCAGAAGGGCGCTCTGCGGCCACTGGGCGTAAGGGAGTTGCCATCCCCTGATCCCCACCTCATGTTCCAGTGAGAAGTGAGCCCTCCCAAGTTCTCTGTTTCTGTAGAATTCAGAAGATATGACCTGAATTTAGGTAGTGAGCCACCTAAGTGATTACAGGTGGTTCTTTTGTTCACTTTTCTTCATACAGCTTGTGCTGTAGCTTGTAGTTGTACCATTTGGTTCTCCATGAAATTATTATTTATGTCAAAGTAGTGTAATATGGCATCATTCTCACACTTGCTACTTTTTCTGGATGGAGCTGTTTCTGTCCACTCTTTTAATTGAGTACTATTTCTAAATATAAATTTACTTTCAGTTCTCATATTTGGCTGTACTTGCTTAAAGTTCTAGCCACTTTGCTGATCCACTGATCTTCTTGCCCTCAAAACAGCTATTGGGCAAAAGAGAGTAAAGGAGTACATAAGAATGTCATGAACATCCTGACTGCCTAAGGACACTAGTTTGCATCTCTATCCTTTTTAAGCCAGCAATTCCCTTGAAATATCCAGCAGCATCACTGTCTCTGATGAGAACTGGCCAGCAGGTAAAAAATGTTTTTTTTAGGGGATGGACAACATATCACCAGCATTATTTTGTTAGAGAAACACATTAAAAACCCTTATTAAATTGCTCCCACTGACTTTAAGAGTGTTCAGAGACAATTGCTGATTGAGTAAAACAAGAAAATGGACTGATGCAAAATACTTCAAAAACAATCACCATAACCAGTGATTGTTCATAGCTTGAGCAGCAACGATAGTGTGCTTTCATCCATACACACACAAGATTTGCACTCTTGTTACATAATATTTTTTTTCCATTTAATTCCTGAAACCACTGAGTTACAGCTGGCCTTAAGATAAAGGATATGGACAGGTTTCAGACACTATGAAGGAGTATTTGTATCTAGATTTCTGGATCAATTCTTCATACAGTGGGCTACTGGAAGAACTTACATTTCCCTCACCTCTAGAAACCATACGTTTATCTAACTGAGACCCTGGCTCAAGTCCATCTCTGCATCTGCCATCTAACACAGGCAGTAAACTGTCCCTATGCTGTATACTTTCACTTTAAAAACATCCCTTCTGGGTAGAAATAATATCACACACAAACCTTTTATTTCAGTTATAAAAGTGGTGTTTTCCCTTGATTGGTAATACTTCATAACTCACTTGAAGGCAAATGAAAAAAAAAACAACCAAAACCAGCTCACACCTTTTATCGCTCCAATGCAAAAGACGAAAATCAGGTTTAACCAGAGTTAAATGCTAAAATGATAAATCAAGATCAAAAATAAGTCAAACACAAAGCTGGAGCTGCCTTCTTGCCTTTTATTTCAGAACTAGGCTGCCATATTAAATATCACTGTGGAATAAAGAGTGCAACATAGCCTTTTCCTATGTTACAAAGCAGTTAAGATACACAGGAGAGAATGCAAGGCTTCTACCAACACCATCATCATCGGAAACAGCAATTTCACTATTACTTCACACCAACATTATATTATGGCTCCTACACATTGCAGCTTACACTGCAGTGAGCTTATATTATTATATTAATGAACACCATTAACAACAGGTTCCAATTACAGTTTTAATACAAAACAATGTAAGTGCAAAGTATTGCTATTATGCTTCCATCTGCTGAGCTCAAAGTGCTTTGCATACATTAGCAAGCCAAGCACCATAATTCATAATGACATAATGTTTCAGGAAGTCAAACCAAGTTGCAACCCATGCTGCTTTTCTGGGTCAGATACAGCTTATAGAGTTCTTACATTGTGCAGTACTTCAGTGAAGCTTGTTCAGGCATTCACTGCATTGCTTATACAGTTTAGTGAGGTACTTAAATCAGGATTCAAAGACATTCTTCAAGGGAAATGAACCTTTCCACTTAACCACAAAATTTTCTATATATCTTGGAAATTATTTATATTGCCCTCACATTTACATGACCGAGCAATAGAGAGCAACAAATAGATAGATCTGGCTTCCACAGATTTGAAAGGTGCTTTTGGAAGAGGAAAATGGAGGTAGAAATAGTTAGCAACTAGAATAAATTGAAAAGCAAAGAAAGACTGATGCTTCTCGTAAGAAAGGAGGTCTCTTCCTGCTTTTGGCACTGGGACTTAATATTTTCCTCTATTCAGGTCTTTAATATGTTCTGCTCAGTGCTAGTACCTGAAGAGCTCCCATAATTCCTGGACTGTGCTTAAAAAGAATCAGATCCTTTAGGGAAATAAGATACCCCATCTTTCAACACAAACTACTGTTGCAGCAGAGCTCAGTTAGAGATCTCATGTGTAACTGGTTTGTAAAC
Source organism: Psittacus erithacus (assembly GCA_009867235.2). Taxonomy (NCBI): domain Eukaryota; kingdom Metazoa; phylum Chordata; class Aves; order Psittaciformes; family Psittacidae; genus Psittacus; species Psittacus erithacus. Next base: position 31,053 of record WYDI02016817.1, read on the forward strand.
AGAAAAAATCTATAGAAACTCTCCACACCTTTAAAACAAGAACGTAGCAATAAAAAGCACTTCTCTTATCCCAGCTTGGGTAGGAGAGGTAAACAGAGACGATGTAAGAAAAGCAGTAGCAAGCTGAAAGACTATATAATATGCACACTCCAAATTAGTCATTAGAAGGGCCATTCTCATGATCCTTACTGACTTTCTTTTCAATGCAAACCAAGGTAAAATGCTATGATTGGAAGAGTGAAGCTTGGTAAATACCTGGATATTGAACAGCTGTAGTTACTGTATTGCATTTAACCTCTTTGAAAGGTAAGAGATGTAAGTACCATCTAACATGTAAATTAGTTATAAAAAGCAACCAAAAATGGCATGGTTTTGAGTGTAGAAACCTTGTTCATGAGCTCACACAACTTATTACCCTTAAATTCTTTCCAGAATAGGTTAAAGTCAAACTGGAGGAAAATACAATTCTGAAACATTTCATTTCTTTCCTTACTGTCACCTAGTCTGCCTATTAAGCTTACCCCGTCTAGATATTCTTCAACTTGAACATGTGTAATGTTCTAAAATGTGAATTTAAAACAGACAGCATGGATTCTTTCCCATGTTTTGCCAAGTATTGCTTGAATTTTTTACCTAATGCAAACTGTACTGGCCCTCTTGACAAGTAATTTGGGATAAAGTTAGAAGACAGAAAGTTTGTAAAGGTGTAGCCTGCTTTTTGGCCTTCAGGTAGCTGAAGCAGATTCTGTTTGATATGTAAGTATTTATTATTATTCACAGTTTACTTATTTCTATATCAGGATCATTTCCTTGGAATTGCTCTTTGAGGTCTTGTTTCTGTAACACAAACTACACAAGCACTTTTGTTGCCCTACAAACCTGTGTATATTAACCCTTCTTCTCCTCATCAAACAACGTGACAAGATCTACAAACAAACCAAACAACAGTTCACATTTACTTTTGAACAGATCAATTGCAACAACTACTTCACAACCTTGGCAAAAGTCTTTCTTTCTTCTAATAGCTGCAATTTGAAATCTACAAAAAAAAAAAAGAAAAAAAGCTTTGATGGCAGATTATAAATATTTGCAGATTATTTCTGCTTAAAGGCATAAAAGGAATGGAATAAAAGACATATTTTCCAAAGTGTGTGCATGTATTTGTACACACAATCAAAATGTATGCATTGCTGCACATGATATGTTATTACAGCATACCAAAAGCAGAGGAGCAAACTGAAGTTCATATTTGCAAATTAGCCTCATAATCTGATCCTCCTGGATGATCTTTCCATTTATTTTTTAGATATAAGAAAAAGGCTTTATAAATACATTGCTAACGTTATGTGTATTCAAAGTTTCTCAGATGCTCAAGAGAGGAATTCCAAAAAGGTGGGCAAGTAGAAGCTATCTACAGAAGAAAACAACAAGCAGCTAGCAAATGAAAAAAGAGGAAAAGAGAAATGGACTAGTCAGTTTTCTTCTGGCCCTGATACAGCCACATGAATACTATCAAATTCTCTTCTCCACGAGGATTCACATTTTTGCTTTCAAAACTGAGTTTCTAGTTCCACTCCCTGTTGACTCATTTATGTTGAAGACTTAGTATATGCATTCCTTTCACTTTGTATGTCTCTATTTGTGTAGCCTTTCTTTCTAAATAACCTATGTCTCACCCTAATTTCCCTTAAAATTCTTAGGATGATTCCCACTGTAACCTTTACCCCCTCAGTGCATGTTTTTTTGTGCCAGCAACATACAGACATTTCTCAATATGTAAATGCCCCCGCCTGAGAAAGAATTCTTCACATTAAGTTCAAATCACAGGGCTGAAATCCTGCAAACCTTTCACAGGCATAGTCCCTACTTAGAGGTTTCCCTTATGGGTAAGGTTTACAAGATCATGCTTCCAGTCTGAATGCAATACTTTTCCACTGGAAGCAGTTGGATTTGCATTTCCATCCTGACACTACCTCACTGACATTTCCAACCCCCTTTTTTTTATGCAAAGGATAGATTTATTGAAAAAAGGGTGCTTTTTTTTCCTGAAAAGCTATTTTGCACACAGAGATGTATTCTGACTTCTCTGATTTGAAATTTCAGTAAGATATTTCTTTGCATGAGACTAGGGCATAACTCAATATGACCCTACTGGGCTATCGCTCTTAATTTACATCTTCTGCAGCCACTGTGGGGGAAAGGTTGAATCAGGGTCATCCACCTAAATAAACAAATGGAATTTAAATGCTCATTTCCACAGAAAAGGGTGAAGCACATTCATTTCAAATATCAGCAACAGCAAAGACACTATGCAGTATTGAAACAGTGATAGCATTTTTGTACTTTAATTAAAAGGACTTTTGTCATGTGTAATGCAATATAATCAAATAAAGGAAAAATTATCTCCAATCAATTAACACATCAGCAGTCAGATAACTGTTCATTAAAATCAAATATAGGCATGATACTGACAGTATACTTTTCTTAGCCTCACCATTCATCCAGCTATTCTGCCAATTCTAGAAGGACATATAAGGCTACTGAGCCATTTCCAGAAATTTTTCTTCCCCATGTCAGAAAGATTTTGAAATACTGGTCCCTAAAACGGCAACTTCATGATTTATAAAAAAGCTTGTACCAATTGATTGTACCAATCAAAATTGTGTAACCTCCTAAACAGTATCCAAAATAACTTCTTTGGCTTTCACAAATGAGGACAGAGGGAAAAGTGAAAAGAATCCCTTGCTTGCTGATAACTGACCATGGAAAAGACTGCTATGCAGGCAAAATATAAATTTGACTACATAAAAAGGCAGGAAGTTTGGGAAACATTGATGAGCTTGGGAAAAGCAGCATGTAGAAGCTCAATGATGTATAAAAAGCAAAATTCAGGCACCAATGAGTTAAGAAAAGACATGTTCAAAATAAAAAGAAAAAAAAAACAAACAAAAAGTAGAAAGAAAAATGAGCTTTTTCAGGACAAAAGAAATGAACATGAAAAATGAAATGTAGAGAACAGGGAGGAATAAGGAGGAACAGAGGTGAAAGAAAATACTGAGACAGAATGTTTTAAGGTGAGAGGATGGAGAAAAACAAAGAAAGAAAAAGAGGACAGACTGCCAGGTGGAGCAAAGGGAATGGTTCCTTAGTGAAAGCAATGACTTTTTTTTCCCATCCTTTAAAAAGTTTAACAATTTCTTTGGCAGAAAATGCTTGGAAGAGGAACGAAGCAGGAGGTTTTAGAGGAAATTCAGAAATAGCAAAGAATTGAAGGGACAAAGGTCATGCTAGTTTAAGAAAAAATAAAAATAAAGCTATAGGTCGAGGGACAGAGAAATGGATAAGAAAAGAAAATCTTTTGTGGAGTTGAAAACTTCATGATGTATCTTTCCTCAGCAAGGCATGACGACACTGAAGTAGGGCAAAATCAATGAAAGACAGAATAGTAAAAAAAATGCAAAGAAGGATAGCTTTTAAAAGGACCCCAAGGAAGCTGAAGGAAAAAGGAACAGTGAAGGAGACAAGATCAGGCAGAACTAAGAACAGCTAATAAAACTGAATGTGAACAAGTTAAGAGGGTCAGAGGAAAGTAACTCAGTGACAGGTTGCAGTAGGAAGAAATCACAGTGCCTGGCTAAGAGCATGGGTTTGTACAGGCGATGACCCCAAAAGACTGCACAGGAGGGTAGATGAGACACCATGGAGTGACGACTTTCACTGTGGAAGTCATGGTTTCTTAGGCTGATTGGAGAACTGAGCAGAGAAGGAGAGCCAGGATGACTTAAGGAATAGGAAGGAGAAAGAATGACAGATGAGAGTAACAGAGGCAGATGAGGGCAGAGGAACGAAGAATCAGATATGACAGATACTATCTGCATTGATATGTCATGCTACTGGTTGGGTAACTTGCAGTAGTATTGTGAAATGTTAAAAAAAAAACCAAAACAACAACTAAATTTATTTTTACCCATCCATCCTAGAAAAGTCCCCAAACACTGGAAAAACTTCCAGTAACCAAAGTCTATCTCAGCTATAAACCAAATTCACATTTCAGATTAGAATGGAAACCAGAAATTATCTGGAATTGCATTTTGCTCATGGCTTTACACATTTATGGATTAAATGAAGTAGTTTCAGAAAAAAATAGTACACACTCACATACATTACAAAGATGATTTGTTCTCTTTGAAATACTACTCCTGGGAAGATACGAAAACGTCTGATGAGACCTGTAGGGCTTTCATCACCCTTGTTTTTCTGACTATATACATATATCAAGCATATATTAAAAAGGACTTGTACGGTAGCTAAAAGTGATGGTTCTTGCAAGAGATTTGACACTACACGTTACATCTTAGTACCGGAGAAATTTCTGAAACAGAAATTTCAATTCAAGGCTAAAAGAAAGATCTTGCAGCTCATAAGAAAATTACAAGTGTTCATTATAATGATAGATAATTGAAATCTATTCAGATTTTTAAGACTACAATAGGATATCACAAATGTATGGTGTGTATTAAGTCTCATCCTCTTTGTGGCTCAGAAAGCAACTAGCAGACAATCAGTACACAACTGTGGCTGGTCACGGATTTTGCACAGAGATGCACTAAGAGTCCTATGAAAAGCACAGTTTCTTTCCTCCTTTATTCTGGGATAGAAATAAAGGACACAAGCAGCAATTTGATGCTCTGTCACAAGCAGTAATCTTTCTGTAAAAGTGGTAAATCTCTCTGTATCACAACTCCAGCACCAGATGCCTTCCATCTGCAATGAGGCACATCCAGATGATTATTCCTGCATGGAAGGTCTACATTTACTAACCACTAGCCACTTCCTTTTAGAATTCCTGAAAGAAAATGAGAAGGAAAACTGCTGCTTTTCAATGAGTCAGTTGGGTTTTTTTGTTTGTTTGGATTTTTTTCTTCAGGAAAGGATACCATTTTGTTCTGTAACTGTGTCATGGTTTTGCTGGACAGTTCCCCTTTGGAAGACATCACTAAGATCAGCAAGAGAGGCTTTGGTATGTCCTTGATTTATCCTGCTTCTGCCTAATACTGTGAATTACCTTGCAAAACTCCAGGGACGCAGTGCAGTTCTGGATGGACATTTGCTCCCCTAGTAGTTTCAGTTCTCATTCTGTTCAATGCTGCAAGGCTGTTGGCTAGTGACCAGGTGTAAGTATCAAAAAGTCTCGCTCTTTTTGGCGTTAGTTTACAAGCATTAGCTATTAAAGGAAAACACAAACTTAGTTTCTGAGAGGCTTCTGAAGAGACTGAATATGGTATCTAAAACAGATGTGAAGGTCTTTCCTGAAGAAATTTTAATCAAATATTTCTGTATTATTTGAGCTCTTCCTTATTAAATTTGAGTCCAATCCTGCAAAGTACCAAATACCTATGCTCCTCAGAGAAGTCCAAAAGAGCTGTCTGAGCTAAGCACCATACAGATATACTTGTAACATAAAAGTTTCCTTCAGTCACTCATGAAGAGTAAAACCGGTATTTTGGGAAAGGGAACTGGTGCTTTATCTCCTTCCTCAGACCTACTGGACTTTTGGAAAAGATAAACTGAAGTAACTCAGTAACTCAGAGTTTTACCTCAGTAAAGAACAAAGAAAGACTTGCTTCTTTAGAGGCAATAGCTACACCATAAAAAATTCCAATTCATGGACGAGATTTACATTTTAAGTATTTTGAATACTTCTTCAAAATGTGATGGCCTTTGGCAGACAGCTGTGCTATTGTTACTGTCAGAATCAAGTTGATCTGTATTCTGCGATTTATGTTTCCTGGGACAAATATTTTGAAAAATTAAATCTCTATCCAGAGCCAGAGTACCATAATTTTGGGAATGTTCACCCTGAACTATTGTTTCAGTCTCTCCTCCAATGTCAGATATATTCAAAGTTACAGAAATTCTTAGTGATTACTTTCTGTCAGTCTCTGTAAGAGTGTAGTGCATTGGAAGGCCACTTTATTCACTCAGTACTGCTACTAGATTGTCTAGAAACTCTGGTGTCATTCACACACACACTCTCCCCCTTTTTCCCTTTGTCATCAATTTTTTTTTTTTTCAATAATAAGTAATTAACAGACAAATGCCTGTAAAAATATTTAAGGCAGAGAGACAACAAGGAAACAATCAATAAAGTTCCTTTTCCTAGGATAAGAGATTTTGCTTAGACAACACTGCTACCAAGAAAAAAGCCCAACAAAAAGCCATAACGACAGGAAACATGACATGACTGCCAAAGCATTTCTAACTAACTTGACATATGAATCTGTTCCAAACTGCTGCAAAGGGTTAGTTTGAGACATGTCCTGATGAAGGCACAACAGCTGAAACATTAGCATGTCTAATCTGATACAGCTAGGCAAGCACAACTTTTTAACTGATGCCTGTAGGGAGTGTGTGTGAGTGTGTGCGTGTGTTAAATGAGAGTGAAGGGACTTTGATCTAGCTCCTCAGGTCTGCTGACAGCCCCAGATGACTTTAAGGTAAGTGACTGGAAGAAAGCTAAAGATCACAATTTCAGTGACCAACTTTCTTACATACCTTAACTCACTGGAAGAACTGAATCAATGTTGAAATCACAAATGTGACTCCTATTAAACTAAAAATCAATATTGTTCTTCACCCTTAAAAGATTTTCTTTTTATCTGTTTATGTATAGAACATCTTGCCGGTAGAAGATACTCACAGACTGAAATAGGAAAAGAGGTTCATTATTCCACAATGCAAGCTCTTATCTTCTTACAACACCCTGGTTTGCAGATTCAACAAGTGAATTTGCAGTAATATTTCTCCTTGTGAGTTATGCACTCACCTTCTTTAATCCACTGATATACTGCCACAGAATTTTTGTGTACAACAGGAGAAAAAATTAGTAGTCTCCATTATGACCATTCTTTCATTATTTTTAATGAAACCAAAAAGCCAGAAAAAGAAATCCATCTGGTAATCTTGAAATTTATGCAGAGTTTCTAGAGGAGAACTACAGAATGACCAATAAACCCCAGGAATGTACCCTCTATTTATCAAGCACTCAAGTTCTTAAAGATGATTTGGAACAGGAGGTAGTGGAGGGTCAAGTAATATCTCTTATTAGAGATATTGCTGATCTGTGGTTTACCTTTTAAGCTCCAAGGGCAGGTATTTTGATCAATGGTGTCACTTGTCAGTACCCCAATACAGCTGCAAGAAGCGTACATACTGCAAGAGCTTACATAGGTATCGTACAAACAACAGCAGCCTGTACAACAGCAAAGCCTGTAGCATGCTGGCGGAAAAAAAGCTGGTGTCACACAGCCCTCTTCCTTCCAGCTGTGCATAGCTGCTGCACTGGCACCAACTCTACCAGGTCTCTGGCCTTCCAGGAGCTACATTAGCTCACCAAGCCACAACTGAGTTACTGAATTCTCCAAAATCTCACATCTCCCAGGAACAGGGAACGTAAAATCTGACATAACAAGTTGGACAAGGTATTTTTCTAGCCTAGTCATCCTGGCTTCACTGATGGCCAGAAGTGGATGCCTAGAGAGAAAATACATGAAATCAGCTTCAGAATATCATTTGAGTCCACTGATTTCTCATCTGCTTTTAAGAAAACAGTAAGGAAATACTCATTTATCCTCCATCATTTCAGCTAAGATAGTGGGTTTTGTCTTAATTCTACTATTTCTCCTCCCCAGAACGTGCATAAGTAAACTTTCCTATCACACAGAATGAAAAGCCTTCCAATAAGATGCTATTTTAAGAAGGCCATATGTAGCTATTCATGTCCACTGAAAAATCTGCGAAGCACGCAGCATAAATGCACACATCTGTCTCCTCAAAGAAAACAAAAGCAGAAACAAACAGAAGTGGCCTGTCAGCAAAGCAATGGACTATGTAGCTATACATGATCTCTCTCACTACAGCTTCTTGTTGCTGCAATCACTACAAAGACAAATCCGGACAGGCATACCAAGGAAAGGGAAGTTCCTGCAGCAAATTCAGCATACGTAGGAAAGACTTCAAGCAATTTAGAAAATATTTCTGCTCTTTTTATTGTGCCTTGTGTCACAGTTTGGTCTTATTTTGGTAAACTAACCTGCTTACTCTTTGTCCCCTTCCAGCGCCTCTGCCTTCTCTTAAGACTGCAAGTTCTTTAGAAAATTATGGATGACACCTGCGGTGATCATTCAAGGGCTTAAGGTTCTTGCAAAGGATCTACTTTATTTTCTATTTAGTTTTAATTGGCTGTGCATAACAACAAAAGGGCTTCACAACCCCCTGCCCGCAATCTCTGCCTGGGAACCTCAGCCCTTAAAGGCACAGTGCACACTGCCAACAGGGTTTTCTTAAAGCTAAGAGAGTAAAATGTAAAAATGCACGTAATAGACAGAGTTACATCAACCTCATAAACATACAAACTGTTCTCTACATGTAGACACAGAGATCATTTATAGTTGTGTATTTTAGTCAGTAATGTTTGCAGTATGGTACAGGCACTTAACACCATCTGTACATTGGCTTATCTGAGAACAACCTACATGTGAGAAACAGAGCTCATTTTAAGACAAGCATGTTAATTACTGGCGACTGAAAGGTGACAATTAAGTTTCTTTCGGCTTCTTTTCCTTTCTCTCTGCGCTCTAACTTCAGTTACATAGTTTAAGTCGACATAAGGCAATTCTAATGTCCTAACAGCACAAGCTCTTGAGTGAAATGAACTGGGAAACTGATCCATTGAAATTAACTGGGGAAGGGAAGGGAAGGGAAGGGAAGGGAAGGGAAGGGAAGGGAAGGGAAGGGAAGGGAAGGG
>WYDI02016818.1:1006-38379 GCA_009867235.2 Psittacus erithacus
GACCGAAAGTCATAAACACAGCACTGCACCAGTCACTAAGAAGGATAAAAATGACTGCTACTGCTGAACCCAGGACACCTAGTCCGAATTTTGGGTTTTGATTTCTGTTCATAACTTGATAACATAGGCTCAGCTCTGCCATGGCAGACAAAGAAAAGCTGTTTTTAAGGTCTCCCCACAAATCTGGGCTACAGCCTGCTGAGCTATAAAATCTGTTTCCACCCTTTTTTTCCTTCTTCCAGCCCCATAGCTCTTTCTAGAAATAATCCATACAGAGATAAGCAAGGATGAAGGAGCAGGTTTACACACATACTGTCAAAATGTGGAGTGTATTTTCAATATGTAATATCCTAGTTTAATAGAAAGATTATCTCAGTTTCACAATTTTAATGTTATAATTTTGATGTCATGAAATGCTTCCAATTCTACAAAGGCAACATTTGCTATACAAAGTCATTTTGCAAAGTGATTGCTTTGTAGTTGTAATAATCCTCTTGACAGATTTAATGGTAATTTTCAAAGCTGAGGAAACAATGCTGTTTGTTCCTTTTACCATTAAGTTGAACAGAGGATTAAGAAAGAAAATAAGGTATGTATATAGCTTAGTATCTCAAATTTCAAGTGTATTTCATAACAGCTGGCACCTTTAAGAAAACCCTAAAAAAGTATTTTTGAGAGCAATGTGGAAGAAGTTAATAATTCCCCCTTCAGCAACAAAGAGAAAATTGTTTTTCACTTTTTCTCAGTCTCTTTTACATCTTAGCTACACCCAGCACCTCTCCAAAGTGAAGTCAATGAGAAAGATGTATCTATTTAAAGTCTACCCAAACCAGAAAAGCAAAGCTAGTATATTTACAAAAATATGTCTCCATCCCCCATTTGCTCACTAAGCAAGCCACATGTCAATACTATGCAAGTCATGCAAGTGTAAAAGTACATGGTTTTTCTTACACTTCTGGCAGTTTTCCTTGCATCATTTAATAATGAAGCAGAGGGAGTCCCAGTTCAAACCAAATAAAACAAAACCTTGTATATAAATAATTTTGAGCAGAGACAACTCATTAATTTCTCTCTGAGACCTGACTCTCCCTCCGTATCAGTATCTCAAAGGAAAAAACCAATCAGATATTTGAAAAATAACTGTAACAGCCTAATAGAGTGGCTCTGAGGGCAAAAATGAGCAGATGCAGATGGAAAATGTTCAACCCAAAACTGCTGACAGAAAAATGCACAGCAAGTTACTCTCCAAAAATATTCCCAAAGGTAGAGGCCTCCTATAAACCTGAAGTGGTGATGGCCAGGACTTGGGGTGTTCTGAAGACCTACAGCATGAATGCAGGGAAATTGGAAAGAGAATATGACCTCAGAGGTACACTGGAATAAGACAAGAGGCAATGGACACAACTTGGGACAATTCCAGATAGATATAAGGAGTACACTGATAATAGTATTGGAAATGGAAGACTGTTGCAAAATGTGAGACAGCTTCCTGCCGGTCCCAGAGTCATACAGACTCAGAGGGACACACTAGCTGCTAGTGCAATTCCCAGCCATGGAATATCAGTTTCTGCTGTTTCTAGCAAGAAGATACTACATTTCTTCTGATTGAAATGAAAGATAAATGGTGAATGAAATTAATGATAGAGAAATTAAGTTCCAAATAATTGAGCAACCTAGATGACTGATACAGAAAACAAAGAAACAACGCCTACTTTTAGGATTTTTTTTTCCAGAAAATCATGATCCTACAGTAGTATTTTACCTACAGAGATCTAAGATGTTTGTATGCTTCTGTTCTCTATGGAACATTCCAGTGTCCAGTCTCACATAGTAGCCACTTCTAGGAGAACTATGATTACACAGTACAGGGCAAAATGACAGCCAAACTCAATTACAGAGCAGTGACAAATTGTCTGTAAATTCCATCCAACAGAAATTGGATTTTTCTTTAGCAGGGCAGGATTAACCATTATTCTTATAAACCATCTGAAGTTATTATGCATGGTCAAGAATGTTGATACACAAAACACATGGTGCCAAGTAACATCACAATAGGGCAATTTCTGCTGCTAAGAGGGCTATGAGTCTGGTTTTATCACTAGCGTTGCTGAGCTCTGCAGATTGCATCATACAGGTTGTTTCTGTGTCTGGCATCCATTCAGTCTGCGTGTGTATTTATCCACGTCCTCTGAGTTATGAAGAGTTAATATTAAATGCTGTGCAACGAAGAAATACTTTAGATTTCAAAATAGAACAACTCCTATCTAGAAAAGCAGGGAATCCAGTCCACAGTAGGAATAAAAAAACTGAACACCCTTACATGTTCAAGCACAGCAGATACCAATGGGGTACAATATTACAAAACAAAACCAGCAAGTATACAGCTGTCTATTTGATGCTACCGTCCGTCAGTATTGCCTCATACAGTGAGTCTACAACGCCTGTTTCTTTAAGTCTTTGTTATAAGACATATATATGCTTCCTTAAACACAATGGCATCAAAATTCCACAGTTTTTTGCAAGGGAATATAAATGAGGATGCAGAGGAAGTACCTACTCAGGTGAAAAAAAGAATATTTTTATTTATTTATTTATTTACATAATAAGAGCTCTGAAACAGGTCAGTGCTGAAAATGTAAAAAAAATTAATAAATTAAAAAAAAATTGTTATATTCAAGGGGTAATGATATCATTACTTTTCTCCGCAAAAGAAAGATAATCTTTAAACTGAAGGTTTAAAGCTCTCTAAGTCTTAACATGATCCCACATGACCTAATAAGACAGAGGAATGGCCTCTCCTTGACAAGACAGCAGAACTTCACATACACCAATTTTCCTATTATCACAACAGAAGGATAATAGCAAAACACTACTCCTAAATGGACATGAAAAGTTTGTCCAAAAGCTAGTTCCTTACTGTCAATCCTGAAGAACCCCATAGCTGTGACAAGGAGTCAGTAGCCAGTGTCCCTGGTCCTTTGTGTCACGCACAGTGCCAGAACACTCAGACACACTTGGTGCTTGTGAGTAACGGGAAGAGTGTAAATTAAGACAGTGACAGAATGAGAGCTTTTGCAAGTAACTTTTACCTTCTCCTTCTTCAACACTTCTTGGACAATGGGAAGGACCAAAGCTGTTCCATCTTCCTGAACCCAAACCACAGATAACCGTAGATGAAATGAAAGAACACATACCAAGCAGTTTGAAACAGTGAATGTTTTCAAGCTTTCATCAACTGGATGGGCATTTAGAACCATGCTGTGAATTCATGGGAACAAACTGCTTGTTAGTGGTGTTAACAAGGAGGTTCTGAAATATTGCATAATTTTTAAAACATCTATTTTTTTAACAGCAGTTATTTTCCAGTTACTGCGGTAAGCACACCACCCAATGTGACTTTAAGACTGAAGAGTATAAGAATGGGGTATTCCAGGAGGTTGAGCTTCCAGGCAAGAAACCAAGCATCATGGAAGAGCTGCTGAAAGCCTTCTTGGGAGTTTATGGAGAGAAAATAACAGAGTTCATCAAGAAAAAGAGTTGGGAGGTCCTCTTTTTCTGAAAGTTGCCATGCAAAGGTTAAACATGGAAACTCCTTAATGAGTACTGTGATTGTTTTCTGTTTGACACAGTAATAGAAAGCAGATGTTTCTGAATAGCTACCTTTAAGGAAAGGAGAGCAGGGGTGGATAAGGGAGAAAGGCAGCTGGATATAAATGCTATGGCTTCAGAGTTCAAATTTATTTACAGTATGTAAAGTTGAGAAGTTAAAAAAAAAAAAAAAAAAGGCAGCAAAAATATTTTCCAGGAGGGACCTAAGGCAAACACAACTTCACGTTGTGCATATTAGCAATAGATAAATGTTAAACAGATGTTTGTTGTAAAAATGCCCATCTCCACATATAAGCTTAAGAAATAACTGGCTCACACACAATATTTAAAGGAGAGGAGTACACTTTGGAGGACAAAGTTGCAAGACAAAGTGGTTAAGACCAAAAAGAAGGACGTCAACTCAGCAATGCAAATGCAACAATAAGATGAAGCACCACTCTGGAAGGGAGAGTGACATCGTACAAAAATGGTGAGTGATGAAAGACGCCTGTATTGCCTAAGGAAAATTAATAGTTTTGATCTACAAGAGCCTGCAAAGATTTCCAGCCTGGGAACAAGACAGCAGACCAACATCAAGAGGACAGTCCTGATCCTGCATGAAACACAACTCAGAGATCTTTTACCTGTATTGCAGACTAGGACCAAAGACAATGATAACAGTTTCAAAAGCACTGACACAACAAAGAAAGAAATGTGTGCAATTGTAGATATGAAAGTGTATCAACTGCATGTTTATGTGAACAGTCATTACTGAAAACCAAACTAAGTTTTATAAAATATTGCATATTTAGACATTTTTTTATTTTGACTTAATCATGCATTTTTTCTGTTTTTGTTGGATCTTCTCTGGATTCTATTAAGATTTGTATGAGGGCTGGAGTAGTCATAACATTTATGAGAAAAGGAGTTAAAGGTCACTGATTAAATGTTGAGGGAATTCAGAAAGTTCAGCTGAAGAGTAAGAACATCTCCAAAACTCTCATTTGACATTTCAGTATCTTGTCTGGACTCTGGACTCCCAAATGCTTCTTACAGTGGCTACAGCATTAAAGCATTAAAATCCCTATGAGGCTCATCCTTTCCAAGTACAATTTTAACCAGAAAATGTTTTCATGCTTTTTGTCTTTTCTATCTTAAAATTTGTAGATGATGTACAAATGTTTAGTTAGTTTATAGCCAACTTTATAAGTATCAGAAGAAACCACAAGCACGACTACAAAGTATATTGTACTAGAAAGTCATTGTGCGCTCAGGGGCTGAGAGACATTTTTGCAGGAGTTCCTAGTAGCCCAGAAACTTAGGAGATATCATTAACAAATAAATTTGCGACACTTTTCCCTCACCCCTCCCCCTTTTTTTTTTTAATACTTCTATGCCAATGCAGAAGAATGCATGCAAAATATAAATCAATAGTTTCTGTTCTGCCCACAATAAATATGAAGAATTGAGCACTCATCAGAGCAATGTACCAAAATCATCCACAGACACTTCTTGCTTTGGCATGATGTTTGGGATTACTTCAGTAATACAAAGAAGAAGAACCAAGAATAAATGACAAGAATATGACTCCAGAAGTGAAAGATTAATATACCAAGTGTGCTTTCTAGAGGTGTATCAGTGGCATCAATGTATGACTTCCAAAGGAAAGGGCTAGGAACTAGTTTTGCCAGAAGAAAGCAAGCCAAAAAGAATTAAATATCCCATTTTAGAGGAGGTTATAGGCATATAAAATGAGCAGAAACATAAAGAATACAGTCTCATTCCAAGTAGGAGACAGTATTGAAGATGTCAGTTTTTGCTTAAGAGCAGATTGATCACTAACGATAAAACTCATATCAAGATTATGTCATCCAACAAGAGAAGCAACTGAAGCGAGAAGTCATTTGCCTTTCAGAGCAAAGCAATGTGTACTCTCTGTTTTGTGACAATGAAAATTAACAAAAATGTTCACCTGGATGTGAAAAACACTTTCTACACATGTATATGACAAGATGGTTCTTTTAGGAGCGGAGATGACAGCGGGGATTATTTTCAGGAAAAATTATATAGCCACATTCATAAGCACTGGATATTAAGCTCTAGAGGAGAGGAAAGAGCTTATGAAAGAAGTCACATAAAGACAAGGGTAGACAGCCAGATAAAAATCCTGAGGGTTTGGAGGAGTCCCTTTAGAAAGATTTTTTCCAAAGAGCAAGTAGTTATTTGTTATAATACCGGTACTGTCCATACTGCAGACACAGATGGTGTGCCTACATCTGCATTTTAGTTCAAATTATAATTGCACTTTTAAAGTAAATCTCATGATTGATTCTGCTTAGGTTCACACAGACTCATGAAATGGACTTCATGGATTTTAGCTGAAACCTTAAGATGCTCTCCAAAAGTATACCTGATGCAACTGAGCCAGCAATGAATGTCCATGCCACAGAACCAGACTACAACAAATAGACATTTCCACACATATTTTTATCCACAATCCCTCAGATTTTTCATTAGTTCCATATTGTCTTCCTTTCCTTTAACAAACTTTGTCTTAGCTGGCAAAATAAACTTTGCCAGCTTTCACGGAGTTCTAGATGTTCATATGCACATATATCCTGCTATTGAGTCACTAATGCCAAATAACTTTCAACCTCGTGTGGAAATCCAGACTGTGGAAAATAAACCTACCATGTAAAACCTCTTACTTATATGTTTAGAAAAGTGAACTACTGCCTGATGATATAATTTTAACAGGCTCTTGTTAATGTTGTGTTAGGCCACCCACCATCTTAAACTCATGATTTTTAATTATTTAAATGTGATAAAATACAAAACATTTACTAAACGCAGCTTTTATGCTTGCCATTATTTTGGCCAGAAATAAGGATTCCCTCATAGAAGCTAGAATTTGATTACATGTACCAAACTCTTGTTAGGGGCATCCTGGATCTAGGGTGACTGCGTCAATAGTTCATACCCCTTTCTGCACAGAGACAGCAAGTGTTGCCCCATGAACTACAGGGTTGAGTATAACCATGGTAGCAACCTGAAAAATGCTATCAAATATCAAAGGATCTAAACAGCCCACTTTAAGGGGTATTTTATAATTTCAGCTACAAAATAAGGTTAAGGCTCCAAATAAATTTTCAAGGTGGCAGCTAGAATGAATATATATATTTATGAATAGAATAGAAGCTGATAGAGTGATTCATGGGAACAAGAAATAAATGGTTTGCTTTTATTCCTCTGTTTATTCTGCTGCAGGAAAACTATATAAAGTTACCTTTATCTAAATATATATTATATATATAAATATATATATCTAAAATTACTTGATCTGAAACTACTTGGCAATACAAATGGAAAATTTAGTTACCTAAAAAAAGGGACACAGTCAGGATTGCTCTTATAGCAATATTTAATTTTGCTCTGTCTTATTTTTCACTCTATCGAAACATTAATGTAAATGTCTTAGCTAAAGTATTTCTGTTTCAACTTCTTCGGTCCTTTGTGGCTCCTAATTAGAGATGAGAAAATTGATATTTCCAGTGTAAGAAAAATTAGAATCCTAAACCAACACCTGATCCCAATAATAAGACACAGAAAGAACCTGCAACTCACATGATAACAGAAGCGTAGTCTCGGCAGTTATCATTGTAACTGCAACAGTATGTCAGCTGAGAATACAGAACCAAATCCTTTGTGATGTGAAACCATGAAGAACCTCAAAAACAATAATAGACCTTTGTGTGGGGAAATGTGTTTCTAGCCACTCTCAAAATGGACTTACGCTGCTATAGAGAGAAGTTTCTGTCCAAAGCTATTTAGATGGCCATACAAATAGCAGATGGTCTTTATACATAACTTAATTATCTCAATGGACTAAAGGGATTTCACTGTTTTGACAGATATAAACCTTCATTCAGCCTACATCTAACTTCATCTGCAATATGAGAAAATACCTGTCCTAGGAGCTGAGTACTTTAACATGCAAAGGGGGCTTGATGAATTCTGCAAAGTAGCTCTGCATCCTAGCTCACAAAAATACAAGTGCTCTCAAGCTAGATACAGTCATTGCAAAAAATACACACAAAGAAAAATCTTTAGACTCTTGGCTTCCTCCTGCAAATGCAGAGTCCAGTTGTCCCATTCTTACTCCTGTCATCCTGGGTGCCTCATGGCCACTGGCAGTTTCCCTAAAATGTCAGGTGAATATGAAAAGATGTAATTTAAAAAAGAATTTTCCATACCTCTTATCTGAAGAGAAGGTTTCATTCAAAAAGCCCTAAGAGAAAAATAAGATTCATTACTGATTTTAAGTTATACAAAAGAGTATCAACAATTACTGAATTATTTTTGTTACAGGCTAAGGTAGTCAAGCACCAAAAGATTTATGCTTTAGTATGTAGAGAAATAATAGGAGAAAATAATGTCTAAATCTTTTTGGCAGGAGACTTGAAACTAAAGAAAATCACGTCAAAAGCCAGGAAGTTATAAAACTCCTCAGTAAAAACCACACAGTGCTCTCATATTACATTAATTCATAAAGTTCCTGGAAATGACAATCCCTGACACACATACGGATTGCACAGGTATCAACTAAAATAGGTTGGGTTGGAAACAAGGGCTCATATGGGGGACATTATGTAGTAGATACTTGGTATTGGGTTCTTCACACAGGACTGGCAAAACTTTTTGGAGTTCAAGGTTTAATTTGAAAATGCAACACCTTCCATCCTATTGTAAGGGATACTTGAGGTGTGGGAAAGAAAGTGGCAAACCTAGCTCAGCTCTTCCATAGGCTCAGTAAGTCACCTTCCATCCCACCCTTCCGTCCCCTTACGAACACTACTTCCTCAGAGGAGAAAACATAGTAAAACACAGTACAGCCAGAGTCGCATCAGTGCCTGTGCTTCATGTACCCTCAGCATGCTGCAGAAACTTAATCTCCACCTGTGTACAGGAGCTTCAGGGTCCATGAGTCTACAGAGCAATTCCTCAGTAACATTCAGAAGGGAAGTTGCAAGTAGGAAAAGTAATAAAAACCCAAGCAAATACAAATTTGTTGGATTTCCCAGCATTTTGAATAATGTGCCATGAGGAGTCTGAAGTGCATGAGGATACTCAAGGTCTTAATTACCTGGATGTATCAAGCTGAAGAAACTAGTTTTCCACCCAGAATCTGGATTCAGAGACTATAGAGAAGGAAGCAGTTATGTGAAAGACTCAGGCCTTCTCGTTATTACCATAACTAACTTATTAGCATAGCTAACATTTAAATCCTGGTGGAAAAATTGCAGGAATACCAATAGTCATAAAACACCCTCAAAAATAATTTCACTTACTAAAAATTATGAACTTCAGTTTTCATTTTCCGTTCTTGTGTTTGCTTACTGTTTGCTGTCACTACCATTCGCCTTGAGCATTGAAACACATTTAGCATGAAAGACAAGAGGGTTACATCTGGGAAAAAAAAAAGCAATGTGGCTCAGGCCAATTTCCCACAGTTTTCACTCCTGTTATGACCAGGTTATAGTTGGACCTTTGACCTTTTCTGTACCAAAGATACATGTAACTTTTGGGATGGATAGAGCAAAACCTAATTAAAATGGTAAGTGTGAATACATGTGTCCTGTTTTACAGGGTTGAAGATCTAAAGAATGCAAATATGAATGTCCTAGCAAATATAAACATACTCTGAAATCCATTGCTCTTGTTTCTCTAATTACTGTTATAAATGAAGGACAGTTTCAGGTCATCATTTTATTATCTATCCACAAGTTACTCTTTCTGAAAAAATAAAGATTTTTGAGGAGATAAGTATAGCTTGAATCAGGATACATGCACTACAATTCAGAATTGAATTCTCTTCTGACCAGTAAAACTTGTCTTGACAACCAATCAGTATTTTAATGGCAAGCCCAGCATCAAATGATATAATCATATCTATTTTTTGAAGTAAATGTGCATAATGAAAACTGCATCTTTGAATGAAGACTTAAGTAACTGGAATATTTTCTACATGGTACTGATTTAGCTAAAACCAAAAAGGTACTTCTCCCATACATGAAAACAAGTCTAATGAAGAGAGCTGGAGAGTCTCAAGGTACTACTGCATTTCAGAAAGACAACAGAGCAGCTCTGCAAACCAGCAATTGCTTTTGTGTCCAGCAGCCAGAAAAAATGAAATGTCTTTACCAACCTGTACAGCACACTATCTTCATCTCACATTGCTTTTTTAAATTAGATGTCATTTGAATCCTAGGACTGAATTTGCCATCTTTTGGTAACTCCAACTTTATACTGCTCCACTCTCCAAGGTGACTTAAACCTGTAGTGTCAGGAGTCTGAGGAAATCAGCAGCAGATCACAGGCTTAAAACCAAGCCTGGATGGGCAACATCTGATTGTTTTAGGATCACTGAAAAAGTTATCTTATTCAAAATGTTTTGATACAAGCATAGTGGAAACTCCTGGACAACCTTTCTGCAGATTTTAGACTGACTCAAATAGGCACAGCTACTTCAAATACCTCTCTTGGGTGCAGGTGTGGATATTGCAGAGGATTAAGCAGGAGCGACTAAAACAGTTGCCATCCCAGGCTTCCTGGACATTCCCATTCTTACGGCAAAGATGACAGGAGAAAAAGCTGGCAAAGACTTGTGCTTAAAATGCTGAGTTTAAAATGCCAGTGCACAAACACTCTCCTGTGGCATTCCTAGCCATCCCTGTGGACCACAGATAGCTAGTGGCATGGGCATCTGCCCATCTGCTGAGGTATGCCTGTTGATCTCTACTGCACTGAGTGACCCATGGCAAGTAACCTTGAGAGACCCGTTTTCTTTTCCTGCCTTTACCACACACTTCCTGAGTGATCTCAGACCAGTCACTTATTCCTCAACTTTCCCTTCTGTCAAAAAAGGAAAACTAGTCCCTTCAGACTCCCAGCAATGTCCCAGGACTGACCTTTTGCTCACAAGGGTCTATGACATGACTGAGGGAGTGGTTGATTCAAATACAAACAGGAGTGACAAAAGCTTTCCCATTTTATTTTAGCATTTGAGGGTATTGGAGGTATTTCATAAGAAACTCACCCAGCTAGCAACACTGGCTTGTGGTAGTGGCACATACTTTTATTCCAGAATTACCATTGTAGGTCAGAATTCTCTCAATATTCAGATTTTTTTCATAGAATCACAGAATAGTGATTAATGGACCTTAGAGATCATCTAGTTTGAATCCCCTGCCATGGGCTGGGACATCTCCCACTAGACCAGGTTGCTCAAAGCACCATCCAACCTGGCCTTGAACACTTCCAGGGATGGGGCATTCCCAGCTTCTCTGGGCAGCCTGTGCCGGTGCCTCACCACCCTCATATAAAAGAACTTTCTAATGTCTAATTTAAACCCACCCTCTGTCAGCTGAAAGCTTGGTCCTGTCACTACAGACCTTTGTAAAAAGTCCCTCTCCAGGTTTCAACACTACTTCTAAAATCTTTCTGCTTTCCGAAACAACTGCATTGCATGTGTATTGTTAGCACTTGGGAATTTTAAGTCTGAATTACTACTTCCTTGTGATTACTCAGTAACTTTCCATCAAGCTGGCCTTTATAACAGCTGCTCTTTTACACTCTGTGGTCTAATTCTGGATGTGTTCTACTACAAACGGGCTCAGAATGCAAAGTCCAGATACTTTTGATAAGAACAGTAAATCTGACTAAATAGCCTCTGCTTTGTGCAGGTGCTATGCTGTCTCCGCTGAATTTGGCTGCCCTGTCTGTATGCTCAATACATCAGAGTTTCAACCGGAACAACTCTCCAGATCTTGGGATTGAGAAAATTGTTCATGGATGTATCTGGAAATTGGGAACAGAGTCAATGCTTTTTGACACAGTATCTTTTATTGCCAAAAAGTGTTTAGCAAACAGGCTGGTGTGAGCAGCGGCATGAAAGAAAGAAAGAAAGAGAGAGAGAGAAAGAAAGAAAGAAGGAAAAAAGGAAAGATCAGACATATCTTTCTCCTGCTGATGCTTTTATAGTATGAAGAAGGCAACAAGGGACATAACACTGGCAGAACACAGCTGACCAGTATGGCACAGAGAATTTCTTAATTTGCTGGCAACCCTCAGTCACATCTTAACCAAGTTTTTCCATCAGAGAATTCTCAGTTGATCTGGAAAATAAAAAAGCCTAATATGAAACCCAGCACCTCCAAAGTGCAAGTATTACCCTAGGAGGATATACAAGGGATGAGGCAGTTCACATATCACCACAGCAGTACTAAAGCAGAAGGACCAGCCAGCAAGAAGTAACAACCGATTAGCGTTAGCAGCTTAAATGAAACCTTAACGCAGGGGCAGTTGCCTTAGCAGCTAAAGCGCAGTTTGTCCACCGAATGTCCTGCAGCCGAACGGCAAGCCCTGAAAACCCGTTGTTTCTCGGGTTTCCACACTCCTCGCAGGGCTGCCACGGCGGAGGGTGAGTCCCTGCGGGACAGAGCCTGAGGGACACCTCCAGGTAATGCAGGGATCAAGCTTGCAGCACCGGCAACGCGGGGCCTCGGGACGGGGCCGGGGGCCGTGCTGCCCGCCGGGCTGCCATGTCTTTCCCGAGGGGGCACGGCTGGGGACTCATGCCCGTACCCTGTACCCGAGCTGCAGCCTGCCCTCTTCCCGACTGGGACAAAATTCCCTCCAGCCCGGTCCTGGTTCCGCTCGCCTCCCATCGCAGGTCGCTGCCCGCCCACCAGCCCGCAGCTTGCGAGGGATGCGGGACTATCGCGGCCGGAGGCGGCTCCGCTCCGCCCCTCCCCGCCCTGTTAAACAGCCCAATCCCACCACCCACCCGCTCTCCGCTCCCCTCGCCCTCCGCCAAGGGCCAGCCAGCCGCTGCCTCACCGCCGCGGGGCCGGGCAGGCTCCGGCTCCCTGCGGCTGGGCGATGGTGCCGGCGCCAGGGGGTGCTCTGCTCGCCGCCCTCCTCGCCTCGTCGCTGGTCGCCGCGGGCAGGTGAGCAGAGACGGCGCGGCGGGGAGGAGGGAGGGAGAGGGCCAGGGATCGATGCCCCTCTCCTGCGTGGGACTGGGTCCTGGTCCTCGGCAGGAGGTTCCGAGGGGTGCCGGTCCGGGGCTGCCGTGCTCGCCTGCTAGTGCTTTGATGTGAGCCCGTACCCCAGCAGTGTACGGCGGGCCGCTGCTAGCAGTGCCGTGTAGGGCGGTTATCAGGGCGCCCAGCTCCGTGGTGCTGAACGGCGAAGGCTCTGCTGCTCGTTGTGTGTGTGGGCCGCTCCCATGCAGTGATCACGGCCGAGCTTCTGGGCTTTTTTACTTTGGAGAAAATGGTAACTGCTGTGCAGAAATGAAGATCATAGAATCACAGGCTGGTTTGGGTTGGAACGGACCTTAACACCCCTGCCACAGGCGAGGACACCCTCCACTAGATCAGGTTTCTCAATGCCCCATCCAGCCTGGCCTTGAAACAATCATCCAAACGGTAAGGTAGCTCTACTGCCTATGGAAAAGTGTGGGCTGCTCTAGTCTTTTGTTTGCTTGCAGAAACAAATGCTTTAAAGTCATCCTTCTATGGCAGTTGTGGAGTTCTGCAGAGACAAGTGCACTCTGGAAACAGAATGAGATTTTGAGAGAGAGTAATAAAGACCTGCTCCAGATCAAGGCATTCCAGTGTTTCCCCTCCTAGTTCTCCAACAGCAAATAAAAGGTGACAAGTGCTGCAACAAGGGAGTAGCTAGTAAAATAAGAATTCACTGCACCTGGGATGAAGCCTTCAAGATGTTGTGTGGTTTATTTGTTCAATATCACATTTGTAAGTGGGAATGTTTGTAATCAACAAGTGGCAGAGTGCTGCTACAGCACATACAGGGCTACCAAGTGGTCAGCTCCTCTGGAGCTGTGGGTTTATAAACTCCAGGCCTGCTTTTAGAGAAAACACACTTGTTCTCAAAGCAGAGCTCTGTTTAAATGCTTGTGTTATTTATTTCTCCATGTTGTGTGTTTGCATTTCAAATGCTTTTAGAGGTGTAAAATGAAAGCATTATCTCTTCCAGGAAAAAAAGTATGGCCTGGAGTTAGCTGAAACCAAGAACCATGGTTAAATTATGTTAATTCACAGTAAGTCAGGAAACCTACAACCTACCTGAGACTGTTTGCTCTACAGCCTGTCTTGTCCAAGTTGATGTTGGATGATGGTGGTGGCATCTCTGTCTTCTACCAAGATTGTCACTCTTCCTTTTCTATTGGGAGGAAGGGAAAAGAAGAGATTTTTCAACCATCTTGGTTGAACTCTTGGGTGACAAGGAATTCTAATGTAAGAGCACAAAGAAATCCAATCTGCTCTGAATAGCTAAGAAAAAAACCCAGGAGATAGAATGTGAATAAATTTTGAAAGAACAAATTGATTATTATTTTTGTCTTTTAGCTTTCATACCTGGACTTTAAACTCTTCTGCTATGAGCACTTCCTTTAAGGAGTTTGGTGGCTGCATGAAGCCTTAAAGAAGGAACTTCTGCAAGCCCAAGCTAAACTTCATTTGGTGTTTTGGGAGGGACTCACAGTGAAGCAGCACTGTTGTCCTATTTAGTGCCTGAAACTGGCTGCAGGCATATCTAAGACAGTTCTTAAAAGATTATAGGTGACACCTTTTTGCCTTTATTTAATATGAATGTAGGCGATATTTTTCTAGAAGGAAGTCTCCCTTCAAATAAATTTATGTAGAAACAAACAAACAAAACAAAAAAACCCCCAACCAACACAACAATCCATTACCCCCCAGTGCCTTTATTTGGCAAAGTGTTCAAAAGCGTCTCTGCATGGCATACACTCATAGAGTTTTTAGGAGTTTCTTTCAAACTGTTAAATTGTGAGATACCAGCTTTTTGTCCTTTTGGGTATACCAGTAGATCAAAATTTTAGGCTTGGTTCTGGTTGATTTTTGCTAGCAGTAATGCCCAGAAGTTGTTTAGAAGAAACCTAAAGAAAGGGATAATATCCTGTCTTTGAGGCTAACTGGAAGCTGCTAGGAACATAATTGAGACCTTCGCTCCCCACACCCTCCCTGCAGCAGGCAGCTATTGTGTGCACAAGAGCTGACCAGAAGTGTCCTGTTGAGACCTTATGGAAACATTGCACTGAATCTATTCAGCAGCTGTGTCTTGAAGGAAAAAGAAGAAGAAAAAAAGCTCATAGATGTTTCTTTCCAGAGAAAACTTCGGTAAAGGATGGAATACAGAACATTAATAGGACCTGCAAAGAAACAACTGTATTAACTCAAACCAGACCTGACTGTTATCTACCTACCTGGTTAAATCAGACTTTTTGAAGATTTGCTCTCTCATCCTCTGTCACATAACTCAGTTCAGGCAGGGCTTACACTGCTCATGTTCACTGGTAGGGCAAACATGACAAGTGACTTTTTCCACCATTGGGATTTTTGCTTTTTTTATTTTAGTTGTTACTGGTAAAATGGCTGCTAACAAGGATTACAATCCAGCACAGCTACCAGCACAGTTATTATATTTGCAATTTTTGACTGCCCATTGGTATACAGACATTTCTCGTAGCTTGGATTTTGTGTAGGTCATGAACTAGTTTTGAGAAAATGATGCAATGTAGAACTGTTTTCTTATTTTATAGAATGAAACAACAAAAAAAGGCTTTAGAGGGTGGCAGGCAGATTCTGTTGGACAAGCAAGTCCCAACATCCAGGTGTGCTTTATTCACCCTCTTTCACCCATTACTGTACTTGTAATATTTTCCTTTGCAGTTGTTTGTGTATTTAAGCTATTGGGGATATCAGTCCTATCAATCAACCTCCACTGAAAGAGCTAGCTAGCCAATTGATCAGTGGAGCAAGCAGACTTTCTGTACAAGTTTTACTGTAACTACATGTTTTCTTTTTTTTAATGTCAAATTGAGTAAATCACTGCAAGAAGTCAAAGGTCCTGTATAGAAGTTTAAGGTTTGTTCTCACATAACACACCCAATTTAGTTTGTCTGCTGCTCACACCACTGCCCTCCATATGGGAACAATTGTTTTCGGCAGCTAAATAGATGGAACATAACTTCATACCTATGTTTGTATGATTACAAGCAACACTAGATCTTTCTCAGTTTGTGAAAGAGACCATGTATCTTAAAAGTAGGCAGGAGTTGTTCTCCTGGTTCTTCAGCGCTTTTTAAGATTCTCACCCCTCTTGTGTCTGTGCTTGTACTCTTGTATCTCCCTCAGAGTATTAATGGACAATAGCACAAGATTGAATTGCTATAAATTGGCCTTTCTTTCAACAAGCTCTTCTCTCTTTCTTTCAGAGCTGCCCGGCATGTAATAGGAGGCAATCAGATCCCTTCTCAGCTTTGGGTTTCATAGAATCATAGAATAGCTTGGATTGGAAGGGGCATTAAAGATCATCCAGTTCCAACCCCCTTGCCATGGGCAGAGACACCTCCCAGTAGACCAGGTTGCTCAAGGCCCCATCCATCATGGCCTTGAACACTGCCAGGGGTGGGGCTGCCACAGCTTCTCTGGGAAATATATTCCAGTGCCTCACCACCCTCACAGTAAATAATTTCATCTTGGTATCTAATCTAAATCTGCCTCTTTTAGTTTAAAGCCATTCCCCTTTGTCCTATCACTACATGCCCTTATAAAAAGCCCCTCTCTAGCTTTATTGTAGGCTCCCTTTAGGTACTGGAAGACTACTATAAAGTCTCCCTGGAGCTTTCTCTTCTCCAGGCTGAGCAACCCCAGCTCTCTAAGCCTCTTTTCACAGGAGAGGTGCTTTAGCCCTCTGACCATCTTCGTGATGCTGCTTGAACAGGTCCACATCCTTCTTATGTTGATGGCCCCAGAGCTGAACATGATACTCCAGGTAAAGCAGAGTAGAGGAGCAGAATCACCTCCCTCAACCTGCTGGTCATCCTCTTTTTGGTGCAGCATATGGTTGGCTTTCTGGCCTGCAAGCTCACATTGTCAGGTCATGTTGAGCTTCTTTGAGTTTGTTCATCTGAGCCAAATTATAATCCTCTGTAAAACAGGTCATTCTTTGTAGCTTTTATGATCATATATACATCATATTTCTTCAGCATGGATGTTAAGAACTGTGCAACCAGGATTCTTGAGACTGTCTGCACTTCTGCAATTAATTTGCACATATGTAGTGGCCATGAGTCTGCAAATCACTGGCTTTTTATGGGGCTGGCTGATGTTCAGAAAGCTGTTTTTCTCTAGAATCAATATTTCATTATCCAAAGCAATAGCACTGTCAGGTATGGCATCATATATTTGATCCAGATTCTTCATGTGATGCAAGCTGAAGCAGCCCCTTTCACTTCGTTGATTGATACTAAAAATGACTCATTCTAGCAGGAGACCTGGCTGTCCTTTTTTGCCTTTGGCATGTTTCTCATTAGAGAGGATTTATGTTGCATGGTTCATTTACTGCCGGTGAAACTTTCCCATCTCCAACCAAATACAACTTTGCATTCCTGTTTAGGAACACTGCTGTAGGCTTGGTGAAATGAAAATGCTTGACGGTGGATAAAACATAAGAGAAATGTACAAAAGAGTATATGGAGGAATGGATTAAAGTGGATTTGCCTGCTGGAGCTAGTGTTTATCCTTCCTTATGCAGCTCAAGAGCTCGTGGGCAACTCGTGGCTGTGAGCCAGCCTGGCTTATGTCGCTATGGTTCCAGGCTGGATTGCTGTTATGGCTGGAAAAAGAACAACAAAGGCCAATGTGAAGGTAACATTAACACTTTATGCTTGTTTCCTCTTCATGACTGTGCATTTAATACTAATAAGGAGATTTCATGTATGTCTGCCAGAAGTTACGGAAAGAAACCTTCTGAGGAGTAAAGTCTCTTAACTGTAAGAAAGTGTATAAAATACGTTTGAGAAACCCTCTTCTCAAAAAAACAGAGCTTTGTGTAAATAACACCAAACCATAAAAAACATATTTAAAAATTCTTAGGTCCAAAAGGGACCATCTGTGCATCCTGCACAGCCCTGGTCAGTGCCTAAAACGTTACAGCTGCTAAGTGCCAAAAATGCAGTGCTTTCTGATGCTACGTATGGACTCCTAAAAATGTTTTTCTCTTGGCTGGTATCCTTTATCTTCAGAGTACAAAGCCTCTGAGAATCAGAGGTTTTACCCTTCTAAAAATATAAATAGAACCCAAGCAGTAAGTGCACCTGTCTTTGTCTTTGTGAGCTGGCCAGCATCCTGCTCTGTGGATTGTTGGCTTAATGAAGAGTCAGTGACTCTTAAAACATTTCTAATTCATAAAAAGTCTATAGATCCCAAGGAGAAGTTAATGGGGAATCTCTCTTTTGCTGTACTTTGGCAAAATTCAACAAAATCATAAAATACATGTTTTAGGAATCTTTTTCAGATGTTGCATCTGTTGTCCCAGGATGTTTGGCACTGTATATGTGGTGAATTTGAACAAAGCTTAGAGTTATTAATTGCTGAAAATCTACATAGTGGTATCTAAAAGGGAAAAACTCCAAAATGTCTCTGCTCTGTATGTATATAGCATGTCAGGGTTTTTTTAAAAAAAAAAAGTAATACTTTCATTAATACTTCTGCATTGTTTAGTAGCACCTTTGTTTTGATGCCAATAAATACCTGTAGGAACAACTGGCGACTACAGCTTTGATCAGCCAGTGCAGAAGGTTCTCTTGGTTTAAAGCAATAGGTTTCTTTCATACTAAAACACAGTTTTTATAAGCTTTTAAGATTCTTTTTTTTTTTTTTTTTTTGACAGATTGCTTTAAGCTAGCTATGATGTAATTCTGCTTTGTAAATCCAGATGCAGCAGTGTTGTCTGCTTCAGTGCTAATACTCAGCTGGCCTTGCAGTATGCTACATTGCATTCAGGGATAGAGGTAGTGTTTAAAAAAGCCTGAATCTCCAGAGTTAGTGGACCAGTATAGCTGACTGAATCTTTAAATGTAGGAAATATACTGGAATCCAGAAGTATGAATTTTACTATACAGTAAATAACACAGTGACTTTTCTACTTTCTATAGTTTGCACAGCAGCTTAATTACATAGGGTAGCAAGATGTGCAGCCTGGTACATATTTTTTTTTGCTGTTTTTCCAGAGCTAGTCCTGATTTAAGTGCCTGTTTGGTTTCCTTTTCCCGAATAACAGTTATGTTGACAATCACATTGACTTTATGAGTCATAAACCTTATAAAAGTCAGCATTTAATTTCTGACAAATGGTCCAGAGGGCTGAGTTAGAAAATCTTTTACTTTTTTAATGCATCCAGGCTAAGCATAACCCTGTCAAATCGTTGTAAACCTAATGCAATTATATGTATTGGCATGTGTGATAAAGACAGTTGCCTGAGCAGTTGGCAGGTATACATTGGATGTTCCAGCATGGGATAGACATATTCCTCAGCTGCAGCTGAGGAGGTCCAAGACTGGAAAACTGCTGTAGGATAATGTGTGTCCTTCGGCAGGAGAGTGCTGTTGCTTCTTCCCTACTCCAGATGCCCGGCATAGCAAGTCAAACTGCTGGCCAGCTGCTTCTCATATAGGCTTCTTGAAATAGGAAAAAGGCAAGAGTAAAAAACTAAATGTGAATCATAATCATGGCAGAAAAACATGAGGAAGAGAGCTAAAAGGAGTCCCTTCTTCACTGTGTCTTTACAAACCTGAAAAAGCCCACACACATTTATCAGTCAGAAATAAAGTGCTGATCAGCAGCTACCATGCCCAAACTAGACAGAGAGGTATGGAGGATGCTGGACTTATGCAACAAGTTTTCAGGCCTCTAAGCAGGGCAAAAGTTCTCAAATAGAGTGTTTCTCACTCTTTTTCTCTTTCTTTTCTCTGCCCAACTTCTTTAGCTATCTGTGGACATGGCTGCAAGTATGGCGAGTGCATGGGACCAAACAAATGTAAATGTTTCCTTGGATTTACTGGGAAAACCTGTAATCAAGGTTTGTGCACATAGCGATATTACTCCAGAAAGCAAACTGCTGATGTTCTGTCTCCTTCTCTTGTACTGGAGATTGTCTCATCTTCCAAAATTGTAAATCAAAATATTTTCTTGTTTACGTAGAAGAACTTAAAGGTTCTTGCATCTGCAGCATTCCAGGCAAGCTCTGGGCCTTCCTTCAGCACACAGAAATTTGAACCTATATCATGTATCTCCTGTGAGCTAATGACAGGGGCAAACTCTCATGTTTATAGCAGAGGATTAAGGCATGGAGAAGTTATATAGGAAATTATTAGAAGAGATGGAAGTCAAATCCAGAACCAATGTTATTTTCTTAACTAGCAACCCATATTATTTTCTTAACTAAGCTTTGCATCAGAAAGGCATGCAGTTATGTGCTGGATATGTAATTTCTCAAGCTGCCTGGGACAATCCATCTGTTTGCATATGTTGATTGGTATTTCTGAGAACCAGAACTGGGAGTTTTTAGAATTGCATATTCAGAAACTCCGAATGCACCACATTCCCTGCCATAAACTTGCAATTAGACATGGAAATATCTCAGCCAACACAGTGGTTGGAACTCACCTTTTTTTTCCAGTTCCAGTATATAAGACCCCTGTGTTGGATCCTATGAAAGGAGCAGGTCACTGTGCATAGAGAGAGGCCATCCTACTGCAGTGCAGATGGGTGAACTGCAGGGGCTGTGAGGGAAGTGTGACATAAAGGCCACACAAATGGGTGGGTCTGTCTTTGCTACTTTCATTAGCACCCATAGCTTTTGCTCAAAACCACTGCATTGACATCTACTAAACACACATTTTTTAGAATCAAAGCAACCCATTTATTACAAAGTATCTTTCAAACAATATGCTACAAAGATATACTGTTAAGTATAGTATTTTGGAAAATGCCATCTTTTTGCACTTTTGGTGTTGCTCACAGGGAAAGAAGTCAATTCCTCAGTACCACTAGGGAAGAAAGTGAAACAGCAGCTGTGGTTGTGTGTAATAGATGTGTAGGTATACAACTTCACCCTCCAGACCCAGAAGTTCAACCCCAAAATGATTTCATAGCTTAAATGTTACCAGAAGGCAGCAGAGAAGCCCCTAGCTTCTAGGTGTTTTCTGTGCAGTAAGTCCAGCTGCATTTCATGTGACTTCCAAAGGCAAGCAGATCAGTTCTGTGCACTTGCAGCAGATGCAGGGTCTGAGGTTTAGTGGAAGCACCGCACAGGTCTACATGTGCAAATTGCCTGTTAGCTCCCTGGGCTGTTTTACCTTCTGAAGCGTGGACAAGAATTTTTTAGCAAAATGGCGGCTGGCACAGGCCAGAAATGTCCCAGAGTATTTCAATAGTGTAGCCGTATAAGTTGTCGTGTTCCAGTGGCCAGGAATGCCCAGAGCAACTTTAAATTTACTGGCAGATGCTGCCTTGGTCTGCCAGTACAGCCGAATGCCTTGCTGAGCAAGCTTAACATGAGCTAACCAAAATAACAGAGATAAGGGGACTGTATTAGTCTGCCACTAAGTCTGAGCCAAATTAGCCTTATCTCCATAGGTTGTCTTTTAGAGCTGTGTGTGCTATCTGTGCATTACTGTGCATTCTGCAAGGTGGATGCAGCTAAGCACTTTTGAAAATGTATGGTCTAAGTGGAATAACTTTTCTTTCCCTAGTTTGCTCTCTAGTTGCTTTCTTAAGAGAGCCTCCATTATTTAGTGCAACCACAGAAGCACAAAAGTCCTATAGGATTTGCAATCTGATAGGTTGTCCTTTCTCAAACAGACCCTATGCCCAAGTAATAGAATGAAGCCCTACTTTTCTTCACTGGACAGAGCTGTAGTAAACACTTCTGCACATTTATAACCCCCGCAGTTATACTTGTTTATGCTTGCAATGGTTTAGAGTTTTTTCTGTAGTCTGCTGGCCACATAGACATGCAAACAGATGCTGCTCCCATTTAGAAGTGAAGATACACACATTCAGTGCTTGCTGAGGGACTTGCATCTTTACTGAAATTATATTATTTGTCATATGTGTCATTAAGCACATGATGGACAGTCTATGTGTGCTGGTGCATTCTGCTAATGGGTTCTGTCTGCTTGCTAGTCAGGTTTCCAAATACAAGAGGTAGAGGTGTCAGTTCACAGAAGTCACAAGCACAGATATTGTCCCCCCTGTCATAGGGTCTATACCATTGCTAACACTGCTCTGCCTATACCACACAAATTAAACTTTTCAGGATTCTAGTTTTCTCCCTTTGAAGGATAGCTACTGGGAATTGAAATTAATTTAATTTCTGCAAAGCCTTTTAAATCCTGCATATTGGGAAGGGTTTAGGATGCTTTTATACACAGGATTTTGAAATTGTTGAGATTTGTCCTTTTATTCTTAAAGTCACATGATTCTTACCATATATTGTATTTCATTTATGTTACTGATAACGTTGGTGCCAACGCGTATCTCAGAGAAGAAAAAAAGAAAAAGAGAAAAAACCTTTGTTTCACTTTATCTCAAGCTGATTTGCTGCTCTTCGTCTCATATTTTTTGCCTTTTTAGTACAGAGGTCAACTGGAGGGCTAAAATCTCCAGCTAGAATCAGAGAAATCCAGAAAAATAACTCCCAGAAAAGACACTAACTGCAATTCTTTCCCCACCCCTCCATCTCTCCCTAACAAGCTGCCAGATGTGGCCAGAGTTTGCATTAGTTTTTCAGGTGTAGGAGGCTGTGTGTGTTAGTTTTGCCAGCAGTCTTTCAGACGGGTGGTTTGCTGAGCTCTCATCTTGCAAGTGGCTGGCTCATACTCAGTCCAGGCAATTTTACTGTGGGGAATTCAAGGCATTAGGCACTATTATCCACCTATATGCATGAACATAGAAACCCAGCACTCACTTTGTTCCAATGGTTTCTGCAGATCTGAATGAATGTGGACTGAAACCGCGTCCCTGTGAACACAGATGTATGAATACACATGGCAGCTACAAGTGCTATTGTCTCAACGGGTACATGCTTATGCCAGATGGCACATGTGCGAGTAAGTAATAGAGCTGATAGGACAGGCACACCAAAAGCATCTAATCACATTTGATCCCAGCAGATTTTCTTCTCATGATGAATGGATTTAGCTTATTCAGGATACAGTCTTTGCCTCAGCTTTCTAGTACGGTCAGCAGCTGACAGAGGCTTTGTATTTGGCAGTGCATGGATAAAGTAAACTTGTATTTTGGTCCTGCTAGAAGTAAAAATCTTTGATAGCAGTAATTCAAATGAAGGATAACTAGTATAATCTTAGTGCACAGTTCTGCCATTTCATCTGTTGAATAAAGATGCATGAATCTATCCAAGCAAAGCACCAGACTACTTTTTACTGTGCTGAATTTCATGCCATTATTCCTTACTTTACCTTTCTGTGCTCCCTGACCAATTTATTTTATCTGTGTGTTGATATGTTTCCCATAGTTGCCACCAGCTTCTTGCAAACACTTGTTCCTTGAGCTAAGGTTTATCTAAACTGTTTCTACCTATTTTCTTTGTCTTTAAGCTAGCATGTAATGGAAACCATTCTGCTTTCTCAGCCAACCTGATTTTTCAGACCTGAGGAAGCTTCTTATTTTTCAGTGACACTGTTTTGTTTGTAGAAAATACTTTTCTTCACCTGAGCTGTTGCATATAGGTATTTTGGCTTCGAATTTCATAAAACCGTAAGGAAGATGGTGATAGACCTTTATGGAGTCCAGTGGTATGGAGCAGACGCATCAGTTGGACACGGAAGCTGGTTTGTCTGAGCAGTGGAACAATCTGCTTGAGAGGTCTGTCCTATACCAGGGGACATACCTGTGTGGGGTGCATCACCATCTATCCCATGAATATGACAGAAAACCATAAACTCTGAAAACCTTTGATTTCCAGACCTTGGAGACAACCATTCACTGGGCAGGGTGTCCATCTGAGGAGTTTGCTGCCAGTCTTGGGATATTTGGAAAAATACCCAGCTTTGGCAAACACTTGCAGGAGTGCAGGATCTACAGCTCTCTGACAGGAAGGAAAGCCAGAGCTCCTATTCTCTGTCTCTTATCTCAAGGAGACTGAAATTACCACAAAAGGTGGCTGGGGCCAGAGCTTTTGTGGGGTTTCCTTCCCTGCATCACAGTAGACAACAGCTGCAACGTCCTGAGATCTTTGAGAAATGGATATGTATTCCTCTTGTTTCATCCAAGATAATTTGTGTATCTTCTGACATCATTGCTGAGAAGTTATCAGGAAGGCCACTGTCTCATGGACAGCTGAAGTTGGCAGAAGGCAGAATTGTCTCCAAAAGAAACTATCCATGGAGCCCAGCAGAAGCTTTGTCCCATCCATCCCTCAGTTCCATCGCCTCTGCGCACAAACATTTACTGCAGCCATGCTTCTGAACCAAGTCAGAAAATTAGATCCAGACGGTAAATTAACATTTCTGCTGAACTAGTTTTAAGCCAGTCATAGTTCAGGACTCAATTCCTGTTTAAGAAACTCTGCATTTGTACCAAATGGGCAGTTGCACCATCCCTTGCTTAAGGCAGCACAAAATGCTGGATTTCTCAGTGGCAGTGGTGAACAGTGCCAACTATGTATGAAAAAATGGCTTGAGCAGCTCTGAGCCCTAAAGCTTCCCTTTCACTTTGGCACATGGAAACACAAAATGAAGCCAAATTTCAGGGGGCTAACCAGGTTCCCCATACAAGGGAAGTTTTCATTCTTTGCAGCTCTAGTTAAGGGAGGAAGAAATGTACATCAAGTTGTGCTTCATTAACCCAACCCATCTGCCATCTTCTAGTTCCAAAGAGCCTTTATTTTCTTCAGCAGAAACTGTGATTATGAAGTAGTAAATTATTTGCTCAAGTAGAAATTATTCTTGGTTAAATTTAGTAACCTCCCTTTAACTTGATTCTAACTTGAGCTTGTGCTTGGGTTAAATGCTGGGTTATTTAACCAACTGTATAATTTTCATCATTTGATTCAGGCCAACATTTTGAGCATATTTTTTCTTTCCAATTAAATTCACAATGATGTAAGTCTCCTTAGCAAGATGAAGTCCACCTTGTCTGAGCAGTCAGGCTTATCTTCAACCATGGCAAGAGACCAGGGAGCTGGAATAAGGCTATTAGAAGAATGTGGCTTTGGGCCACAGAGAACCATTGTTTAATAGTTAGGAGGCTAGTACCTAAGACAAAATCACCCAAACTCTGCATTTCTCCTGGTTTTCTAATCTTGCATAAGTCTTTCAGATGGGATCTGGACGCCTACATTTCTATTCAGATGCTAATCACAGAATCATGTCAAATAATTCAGACGCTTAACCAAGCTATGGCAACCAAGACTTGTGTTCTGGCTAATGCCTCATTCGATTCAGGTATTTGTCCCATAAAGTGTCAAAGTAAAGCACAGTTTCTAAGTCCATCAGGCTTAATAGTTTTTGCAATCAAATTCTATACTGGAAGCATATTTCATGGTAAACAGTAAAAACATTTCACTAATGAATAGCAGTTTTCTGTAAGGTATAACTGTTTCTATGGAAAATAGAAAAAACACCTTTTCTGCTTTGATCAGTTCTGTCTCCGAATCTAAAAGGTACTAGTATGAAGTCACAGAACTGGGATCAAATGAAAAAGAAGGAATAAGGGGCATAAGGAAAGAAAAAAGTGAAGGGGGATGTAAGACTATCTTATGGACTCCTGAATTGCCAATGTATTGATGTATAAACAGCTTCATTAATGATTAATGGAATTTCTTTGTTCTAATTAATTGTCTGCATTCACCCAGATCAAACGTGTGTGATCCTAGCCTAGAATTTTGCTCTTTTTGTTACGTTAAATACTATTTTCAGGTTCTAGGACATGTGCCATGGTGAACTGCCAATACGGATGTGAAGAAGTAAAAGGAGAGGTGCAGTGTCTTTGTCCATCAGGTGGCCTTCAGTTGGGACCAAACAGAAGGACATGCATCGGTATGGTTAGAGAGCTCATTCTCAGCTTCTTTTCTATAGGAAAACCGACATGTCTTGACTTAGCTCAGCAAGGGGAGGTGCAGAGATTCAGTAGAAGAGCTGCTGCTGCTCTCAGATTCCTGTGTCTGGGGCTTTCTCTTAAACTATTATCTGATATTTTGTTTTGTTTGGAAATAACAGAATTCCTGGATTTCCTCCTGACCCTGCTCCATGACTTCAGGGCAAATAATTGTCCCCAGTGGACTGCATTTTCAGAGCCAGTTACCCTAGCTTTTACCATGACAGGTCTCAAAGTCTTCTGTAAGTTATTTCACATTTTGCTGCTTCATTCATATGAGCACATGCAGAACCCATCCCTGAGCGTGAAAATATAGGACTTATTTTTTAAACAACTTGTGATAGCCAAGACCAAACCATTCTTGTGTAAATCCCAACTAGTTCATTCTTTCCAATTTTACCTCCTTGTGGATCTGAACATCCCTTCTCCTGCTCTAGACATTGATGAATGCTCCACTGGCAAAGCTGTCTGCTCTCACAACCGCAGATGCATCAACACGTTTGGAAGCTACTACTGCAAGTGCCAGCTTGGTTATGAACTGAAATACGTCAGCGGCCGTTATGACTGTGTAGGTAAGATTTAGCCCTTGAATTTTCCCTTTTCAGTCTTTTTCATTCTCACACCATGCATCTTTCCTGGCATTGCCTGAAGCATGTTGGCCTAGTCTGGGGATACTGCCTTAAAAACGGATAAAAGATGTCTCACTAATAATATTCTTGATGGCACTTTGAAGTTTTCTCTGGGTTTTCTCTTAGTGAAAACCTAATCACTGGCACTTGCAAATGATATTGCTTCATTGTACCAAGGCAACATGAGGAAGGGCTAATAGCAAGTTCGCCATATTTGACCACCAAGAAGTGCTTCTTGTATAGGTTTAGTTAAAGAGCCATTTTTTGTCCTCTCAGCATTCAACCTGTGACGAATGAGCGGACCCACAATGGTTTGGGGTTTTTTTGGGGGGAAGGGGGTTGGGTTTTTGGTTTGTTGTTTTTCTGTGTGTGTGTGTCATTAATGAGGAATGTGAATCAAGTGCCTTCATGACTATAAAAACAGTTGTTTGGATAGAGAGTAGAGCACTTAAAACCAAAAAAGTATGAAAAGAGTAGGTTTTAATTACTTTTCAGGTCTCTGTTGCATGCCTAGGTTTCTCCCAAGCAAAAATAAGTACAGGCAAAAAGTTATCTTGATGTGTCCAGCTGTTAAAACAAATGTCAAAGCATCTTTGCTCCTATTTCAGTTCATTAGCTGAATGGTGGAAAACCAGCATAGTATAAATTACCACAGCAGTATTGTTCAAGCAGTTGACTCCACTGAAAGGGTTGAAGAAGTCCATACAAAACAGAATTAATGAGTTTTGGTTATATTTGCTTGGTATTGGGACTTCAGGATGGGAGAGAGATCATAAGGCAGGTTTTAGAGACTCAAGTTTGTATTTCCTGTTGTACGCAAACCCTGAAAGCCTTAAAGTAGAAAAGATACTCACTTTTTCATCCAATAGGTATGCATGAGGGAAAAACTGGACAGGTCTCAGTAGTCAGGATTTTATCTGCAAGCCTGAATCTTGCTCTCAGACATACCCTATTTTCGAGACAGTCTTCCTGCTACTTGTCTTCTAGCTGACTTACATTATGAGACGACCTGTTAGCCAATAAAAATGAAGCAATCAGGATAAAATGCAAGGGGTGTGTACCAACGTGGCTCCCTCTTGTGGGAGAAATCAGAAACACCTTTGTGATATGACGAGGGAAAAGGAAAGCACAATCAGTTTGACACCTGTACATTTTGCTGTCAGTTGAATGTAGTATTTTCTATTGAATTTTTCCTGATTATACTTTTTTCATACAGCATCATGTGTATGCTGGAACGTTAGAGGTAGAGAGAAGATCTCAACATCTGGCATGCTCAGGGTTACTTTCCATTGAATTTCTTCTGGAGTGAATGAAAGAATGAGAAGGATTTGTGAATGCTTCTTCAACTGATGTCATACGTTTTTTTGGGGCCTTTTGCATTTTGTTAACAGAGTGGGTACAATCTACAGTCTGAATCCTGTTCTCAGTCAGAAAACCACTGTGTTCACTTTGCCTTTACTGGGATGCTCTACATTTTCCATGGATACAAATGCCAGTAGTTGTGTAGTTGGAGCTGACATTAGGCTGGAGTGAATTCTACTGCCTCTGATTGTCTCTGGGCCAACTTGGTCTAACACTAGTGCTTACAATTCCTGGAAACAGATGGCCAGCACAAACAGGCTATCATGAAGCTTGGGTTTCAACACAGATTTCACTGAAACCTTTATATCTTTCCTAGATGTAAATGAATGTGTGACAAATACACATAGGTGTAACCTCCATGCAGACTGCCTCAACACTGAAGGATCCTTCAAATGCAAATGTAAACAGGGCTATCGAGGAAGTGGATTTGATTGTGCTGGTGAGTACTATTGAATGTCAGGAATAGTGATGTGTTGTTTTTCTCCATTTATTGATGGTTATAAGGCATTATCTAGGAAATGTCGTGCTGAAAGTGTTTTAATACGAATCAAGCAAGACTTCTCCATGAAACAGTATATTTATTGTACCAATCATTGAACAGTGCATACAAGTATTGTTCAAATTCAATTTGTCTATGAGTCCCCAAGTCTCATAGTACCACTAGGAACTGCAGGGAGAACAGAGAAGACAATTTGTCCTGAAGAAACAGGGAACGCAGGCTTTATGGATGTCAAAGGAAGTTTTGTTATTGGGTTTAATAGAATGAGAACACCATCCCGGGAATTTGGAGGCTGGAGGCTGTAGCTTCACATTTCTTTGGGTGGCAGTAACTGCAGCTCCTGCAGCCCATCCCAGCTCTGAGCAGTTGGGCCTGGCATTGTGCTGTGGCTAAACAAAAGGCTTCTTAAATATGTCCTCAATACTACACATAATTATTCCCATAGCATGAGAATCCAGTTTTCACAGGGAAGTATTAATTCTTTACAGCAACTGTCTCTACTATATAACAAACCAGCTGCCATGGCAGCAGTATTAGCTTTTTTTAACAAATGAAAGACCTTTTAATCTATGTCTTAATTTGCAGAGTATAAAATGTAAGTAACTAAGCACATTGTTTATAATGAAATTTCTATAGCTACATCTCCACGTACTACCAAGTAACCTAATAAGTAAGGTAACGTAAAATTCACTTTTGTACAGAAAGTGGAGGAAATTCTTTCATTTAATTTGTATGTCAATATGCTAACTTATGAGAAGGCTGCCTGAAACATCAGGCTGAAAACAGTGCTGCTTGTACGGATACTACCTGTGATTGTTCAGGCACCCTTTTGCCGTTTGACACTCCTATATGCATGGAATATCGGAGGCTGTTACCAAACTGTCTCTAGCACACATTTCATTTGAGAATCCATAGAGATGTAATCTTTCAAATGCTCCCTAAAAAGGTTGTACCCATTTCCACATCTGGCCTCCATCTTCTTGCAATCTGTTGCTGTTCTCAGGTTCATGTGTTTCCTGATTTCCTATCGTGCATTGAAAAACCACTCATCCTGCGCCACATGCTTCTATGTGTATTTCAGTTAAGAATAGAGTCTTATAAGATTCCATAACCAATTAAGATTCCAGAGGGAAAAATGAACCCATTTTTGATTCACTTTCTTGGTAAGACACTGCAAAATAACAGGAAAACCTTATTAATACCTTAATAAGGTATTAACTTAAAGCCTACAACTTTCAGGCAGAGCTCCACATTGACACTCTGGAGAAGGAGATCACTGTTCTTTGTTATGCTTTGCAGGTAACCTAAATGGCAATACAAAGTCATGTGAACTCTCTCTGTGCCTACTGTATTACTCATGTTCTTTTTTGTTCATAGGGTAGCCCCTAAACCCCATATATGGTTTTGCTTTCTTATTAATTTGCCAGTCCTGAGAAAAGTTGGGTTTGACATAATAAAATTTCAAAGCTCAAAAAGCAATTCTGGTCACATCACTGGCAAGATTTTTACAATTTAGTTCAGTATAGAGCCAAATATTGCTGTAATCTTTTAATGAATATCACTTCAACTTTTGTCACTCCACATTTCCTACTGGGAGCATTGCTGGCTGTTGTAGTCATGTATTAAGCATAGTCCAGTGTGATGAAGTTACGCTGATTTCTCAAAGCATCCTTCCCTAAATAACATGGTAAGAATTTTAGAAATTAAAAAGGCTAGGAATATATGTTGGTAGATTATATTCCATGGTGCTTAAAAGAGAATAATAGTCTAGAATCTGTATTTTAACCAATCTATGAAAGCTTTCAGACTTTCTTAAGACTATCTAAAAGAGGCTGAGAACTTTCAGAATGATTTCTGAAACTATGTCCTGCTGATCTAATCTTTACATTTACAGATTAAGCGTGGTAAATGGTTATCTGTATCCCTCATCCTCTCCAACTTTTTTGTACAGAAGCTACAAAGGGAACTACAAGAGGATTTGTAAGATAGTCTCCTAGGCTTGTCTTTCACCAGGTTTTTAAGCAGATTGCTAGGTGTGCAGGTGAAAACAGCATGGTGCCTGCTGGAGTGCAGAGCAAGCTGTCTCCTATTGCAATCCCTTTATGTTCAGAGCCCCAGCCCACGCTGGCTGCGGTCACAGGAAAACAGATCACTGTCTGTCCCTCTTCTGTATCATCCCCTGAGTATTTCCCTTTACACAATGAAGGGGGGTTGGCATCTGCTTTCTCCATATTTTTTCCATCTCAACTTTCACAACTTCATCATTAGACATCCTACGCCAAGCCATTTCTGTGGTTTTATAATCTCGTATAGCAACTGATGACAGAAAAGATTTAATTTTAGCCCTCAACTACCACTTGCCTTTGTTTTTCCATCTCTTCCTTTAATTCTCTCTAATTCAAAGGAATAAAATACCTTTGAAAGCTGAAATATTTTCATACTAGGGCAATAAACACAAACTGAATAGAAGCAGGAGGTATTACCAGCATGCTTCCTGACGGAAGGTACGTAAGGAAGACCTGAATGCAATACAGTAAATTTCACTTTCCAAAATTCCCTATGCAGTCATGCAGATAGAAAAATGCACAAATGTTTGTGAGCAACACCTGTGCATTTATATGCAGGTCCTGGGACAAGAGGTCCTGAAAAGTTGCTGCTTCAGCTGTACCATCCTGGGTTGTCAGAGAAGGTGAGCTGTTAGTTCAGGCAAGTTCACAGGCAGTGGATTCAACAGAACAAACTGAGTTTAAGGTGCTCTATCCCTACACTGGATTATTCCTCTTGCAGTTTATGGTTAGTCATATAAAGCCATAAATCTGCATGTCTGGCTACTCTAAAGCTGAATACAGGTTAGACGTATACTCGTGATGCATCCTAAAACATGCTTGGTGTCCTTTTTTGGCCCCATGAGCATATAGATTTACATATTGCAGCAGCAAACTGGCATGTGCTAGTGCATGGGGTTTTATACAGTTTCATCCCCCTATTTTTGTCACTTCTGTCATTTGATTGCAGTGCTCAGTTTTGCACATACAAGGAGATTCATTTTCTGACACCACAGAGGTTATTATGTTGACCTGTAAGAATTTTTAATTTCACTAGAAAATCTTCAAAGCAGAAACTAACAGCAGATGTTTAAGATTGCTGACCAGTCAGTCCTGGCTTGAAAATCTCTATAGCCTCTTTATTAACAGTCTGAAGTTTCTTGTTACTGATTGTCAAGAGGAAATGTGTTTGGAATTAAGCATTTTTATTGCTGCATTCTGAGCTGCATTCAAAGAACCTTACATCCTTTGTTACATCATCCTCCAGAGGAAAATCTTACTTAGTTGAGAATTAGTAAAGAGTTTTCTTGCAAATATCTGACAAGGAAGGCTTCAAATTTTATCAAAAAAAAAAAAAAAAAAAGAAAAACCAAATCCTCAATTTTGATCTACTTTTTCTTGGCATCTATTTACTTTATACCTCCAACAGAAGCCTCAAAAAGCCTGAATGCTCCAGTGAGCACACCAAGGTCTGATTCTGTACCTATACTAAATAATGTAGTTGTATTTACCATTAATAAAATGTGGCAAATTCACAGGGGTAGAATTGTATTCTCCAGGAGTGAATGTAAATTCAGGCAACTTTCCTTTTTTTCCCTATTAGACTGTGGTTCTATTTTATTAATTGGTGGTTTTCTTCTGATATGTTTGCATGAAAAGAAGCACACAGGAAAAAAGTTCAATCCAAGGTTACAATCCAAGTCTAGTCCATCTGTCCCAAAATACTACTATAAAGTTTTTATTATTACAAAGTGAGCAGGAAAATAGGAGCATATTCTTGCTCTGATAATTTGATCACCAGACAGCAAAAGCAGCGTGAAATAAAAATAGCTGACTTCCCCACTATTTGCAATCCAAAAAGACTATAGTCACTGCAACATCAATATTGATTGAAAATCAAAGATAAGGAAGAGTATTCGAGGCTATTTTAATCCACTGGTGGAAATAGTCTCCATCTGTGGAAGAGCTTTTGTATAGCACACTGGAACTTCTCAGCTCTGATTATTTCCTAGGTACTTCACATAAAGGGCTCAAACTGCAGTATCATAGAATCACAGAACAGTTTGAGTTGGAAGAGACCTTAAAGATCATCTAGTTCTAAACCCCTGCCATGGGCAGGGACACCTCCACACCTGCCGTATTACCATAATTTCTCCTTTGAATTTGCTTTGTACTGTACACATACCTTGAACTTACATCTCATACTAAAGAATTTTGCTGTATGGGTCTTTGGACATTTGAAAAGACACCATGGTCCCATTTATTAAATGTTGTCATTGCTGAATGATTCCTTAGATGAATATTTAATATTTTCTACTTGGTTCTAGTTATCCCTGAAAAGTCAGTGAAGGAAATTGCAAGAATCCCTGGAACAGCAAAGGACACAATTAAGAAACTCCTTGCACATAAAAACAGTGTGAAAAAGCAGGAAACCATCAAGAATGCAATCCCAGAAGCAGCTGTGACACCATCTTCTAAGACCCAGTTGCAGTTATTGGATTATAAAGGTGGTGTTGATCTTGGTGGGAGCTACAGTGAGGAGGAGAAACAAACTGAAGCTACTGAAAAGGATGCAGAAGAGTCAGACGAAGAGGAAAATGAAGATTTTGAGAATCAAATCAACCATCAGCAAAGACTTAGAGGAGATGTCTTTTGTAAGTTTCTTCATTTAAAAAAAAATCTGGTTTCAATATATATAAAAACACTAAAAAAATATGAAACATTACATCCATCTTATCAGAATTTGCTTGTAGAAAAGGAAAAGCAACTTAACATACTTAGTGATGAGGCTAAAGATACTAAATCTCCCTTTTAGGTGAATTAACACTTGCAGTTAATGTGAGCAGAGGGAGTGCAGCGTCCTTACAGGCTCTGCTTTCAGAACAGTTTAGACATAGCACATTGCTTAACCCCTTTTTCTTCATAGAAGAACAGCAATGTAGTGTGCTGCTTTGCTACATGACAG
The DNA here is from genome assembly GCA_009867235.2 of Psittacus erithacus. NCBI lineage: Eukaryota > Metazoa > Chordata > Aves > Psittaciformes > Psittacidae > Psittacus > Psittacus erithacus. The sequence goes on from WYDI02016818.1 coordinate 34,105, forward strand.
TAATTAGTTTTGATTAGTGACAGGCATACTCATCCCATGCAGTGTGCATTGCTCAGAGACAAAACACAGACTTTGGTGTCCTTGTGTTTCAAATAGTAAACCATGCAATAAGCACTACTGTTGTTCATGTCACTCCCAACAGAAAAAAAAAACCCGGTGTGAATCACAGAGAGATTTTCTTCATCTCTTTTATTTAAATGTGAGAGCTTATTTGAATGGACACTCTCAAATTTGATGGTATTTGAGCAGTCATCTTGCTTAATTTCTGACATTAATCGTTTATCAGGAGGATTGGTGTGCATGTTCTCAGCCTCCTTTCAGGTGCTTCCTTCCAACTATTATCTTGTACACCATGCCCTTTCTCGCTGTGTTCCTTATAAAGTTTTCATATGCATGTTAATTGGTTCTTAGTACAGCTGGCTCAGTCAAACATTCTTCAAAATAATGGCAAAAACATTTAATATGAAAACTATACACTGCTAATAGTTTATTCATGATACTTTCTCTTTTCCAAAGCATAGAAAAATAAAAAGTATGATCCCACAGTCATTGAAATTGTGCCCCATATTCCACAATGATAAAAATGAACACAAATGAAGTTTACGATAGCATTCAAATTGTCGTTATTTGATTTGAAAAGACATAGCAGTGTAATTTTTTAAAGAAAAGGTCATTTTAAGGTCCTCTGCAGAAAAATGGTCTGTAATGTTGCTATTGTGAGAAAGCCAAAAAACAAACAAACAAAAAGTGATTATTCACCTAAATACATTTGAGAATACAAGCTTATTTGCCAAAGGCACACTTCTAAAATTGCCTTTTTTTCAGTTTTCAGTGGTAACTGGCCTGTTTCAGTTCAGGCTAAGGATAAAGATTAATACTGCTTTCCCAAATTACACTAGCGAGCTGTTAGTGAGAATGAAGTCAGATCATTGTTCACCAGCCTCCTTCCTTCCTGCAAATATTAACAGTGAGCTTTTATGGTATATTTCAAGTTTGCTGACAATACCAAACTGGGGAGAATAACCCATATGCTAAAGGGCAGCACTGCTATTAAGAGATGCAGCCAAGCTGTGAAAATGAGCTGACAGGAACACTACGAAATTCAATAAAAGCAAATGCAAAGGGAGAAAAAACCCTCGTGCAACATTACAGACATTAGGAAGAAGCTGTGCAGAAAAAGTGGTTATTCCACTCTGTTTGCCACTTGTGAGACCACAGCTAAGGTGCTGTGTCCAGTTTCAGTCTTTCCATCACAAGACAGATACTGGCATGAGTATAGCAATGATCCACCAAGGCCAGGGGCTTGGAGACCACTGTATATGAGGAGTGGCTAAAAGTAAGTATTTTTCAGCGCTAAGAGGAGGCTAAGGGGAGATCTTATAGCTGTCTTCAACTATCTAACGAAAGGTTATATGGAAAGCACAGTCAGACTCTTCTTAAAAATATACTGCAGTAGGACAAGAAGTAACATATGCATGTTGGCTGGGGGGGGAGGGGTCAACATCTGACTGGATATAATGAAAAGAATATTTTACCATGAAGATGGACAAAAATTGGTATGGGTATGCAGAGAGGTTATAAAATATCCATCTTTGGAGATATCCATAATATGACTGAGCTGGGCCTTGAGCAACCTCCGGGTCAGCAGCTCAGATTAGGTGACCTATGGATGTTCCTTCCAACCTACATGATTCTGTGATTAATTCTGTACTTTCAACTGAGCATTTCAAAGCAGTTTAGAAAGTAGAGGTATCTAGTGTGCATAGACCTGCATCAGCTATGTGTAAGACTTCAGTCATTGTGCCATTTGCATTTTATTTCAGGATAGGTTGCATATATTAAATGTGTTTTCTTTCTTTTTTAATTTCCACATGCTACACTTGATCCTTCTTATTACAAAAATTCAGTCATTATTTAAGCACTTAATTGCTTGAATGTTTGGCTTTAAAAACGCTTGAATTTTTAATGATATTGAATAATCCTTTGGAGTGCATGATTAGCTCAAATTTACAGCTTATAAATTTACACGTAATATTTTTTCCTCCTCTGCTGATGTCAGTCTATCAATGAGTCCTTTACTACCGTAATAAGTTCCTCCATATAATCTCCTCAAGTACTCACATAAAGTCTGCCTTTTGTGTTATTAATATTGGTATTGTTTGTCTCCCCAGAAGAGTAGCTAATTAGGAGAAATTGATAGGTCACACTTTTTGGAATCTTAATTATTATTTTTAAATGTATGTATTAATTTATCATAGTAGTTTTGCTACACAATAAAGAGAGTTTCCACAGAAAAATACTGTTGGGGAAAAAGTGATTATTATATGGAGATTTAAATTATTAAAATAGGCCAACTATCAAAATACAGAACCTTTAGGAAAACTACTGTTCACATGGTGGGGGGGAGCCACAGCAGTTAAAGATAGCCAAGTGAAGCCCCAACATTTAAGAAATGTCAAAATTAAGGTCATCTGTGAAAACTTAAATTTTTCTTCTTATATTTTTATACCTTATGATACAGTCTGCAATGACTTTGAATGACTATTTCCCGTGGGATCCTTACCTTGTTCAGTGTGAAGTCAGGACCTGTCCTGCTGTGAAAGGTGCAGTTTAATAGATAGGATTCTGTCCTATTGATTGCAAAAATTGCAGATATATAGAAAATGAGAGTAAACCATATAAGAGTAAAGTATTGGAAAAATCCTTACTGTGTGAGAAATATTCTTTCTGTACATAGAAGAAGAGTTGGACCAAGGCACTTGGTTATGGAAACAATGACTGTACAGATGCTACACTCAAACTGGAGGTGAACTAAATGCTCACAACCTCAATTCTGTCATTTTTGTAACATTTCAGTGCTTTTCATGTACCATTCATAATCCAGACTGGTATTGGCAACTGCAACTGAATTCCATATTCTGTACTTTATCAGTTTGTGAAACTCATATCATTCTTAAAACACTCCTGCAGTATCATGTAGCCAGCTAGGTTAATTACAAAGCCCCTTCCTTTGATAGCACCAAGAATGATAAAGAGGTTTTGGTTTTCTGGTTTGTTTGGCAATCCTAAAAGTGAACTGTTACCCTTATGCGTTCTAGGCTCTTCATTCTGAAAAAGAGCACTCTCTTAGCTAATCAGGATGTTTGCTCTTAATCTTACTCTTTGCTGATAAATAGACCTCTGTGTGAGCGACTAATGCTCAGAGCTCAGTCCACAGCTGTAGATAAAAGGCTGAAAAGACGTCAGACATCTGGCAAATGTAACTCTCTCAAAGTTACAGTGTGAGAGCAGAGATGTTGCTTATTTCTTTGAGGTCAGTATAGTGATGTACTGTATATATAGAACCTAGTCTTCATCTTACTACCTCTTATATTCTGCTTGATATTTTTATAATAACCATTCTGCTTTTCTGGTTTTTGTTTTGGTTTGGGCTGGGTTTTTTTATTTATGGGCTTTGAACACAAGAAAGCAATGTTAGACAACAAGTACCATTTTTGTGAGAGTTCCCACATGCTGCAGTTTCCAGCACTTTAGAATTCTACATGTTAGAATTACAAACAGGGAGTTACTTTTCCCAAATTTTGTGGTTTATTTTGTTTTGACTAGCTAGACTACCTAGGCAAAACCAGGCATAGACTTATTCCAAGGGAGAGAAAAATCAAATAGCCATAACAAGAAATAAGAGTTGCCCACAATTAGTACACTTAAATACGTGTGCTTATCTATCCATTACGTATATTCTGATATATATATTATATATTCTGCTATATATCCAGTATAGCTGCCTCAGAAAGAGCTAAATGTGGTGCCACAGACGATTTATAAGAAATACAGTCCCACTAACAGAGGATAAAAAAAAAAAAGAATTAGAGCTTTAAGGATAGCACATGCATTAATTCAGACAAATGGAAAATTACTTCCAATCTACAAATGAAGCCCTATTTTTTTCCTGACAAAAATGTCATTTCCAAGTGCACAAGTAATTTTCTATACAGCAGTTCCAAAGCAAAGAGGTGAAACCAAGTGCACATAATGGAAAATCTCTTAGTATTTTCAGTAAGGAAAATCTATCAGCTTTTTCAGTAAGTTCCTTTAGCACTACAGTCGCTTACCAGTTGCTTACCAGTGCTTTTGTACTGTTCTGAAGGGTGCCCATAAAACAGCACTTCACAGACCTATTCTAGTGAGCTTCTGGAGTGCTTTTCCAGATATGCTTCTGAAGCTTCCTATTGCTTTCATGATCTCATTGGTCCTTATTTGACTTCTAGACTGACT